>OZ007578.1:39812260-40117260 GCA_963931925.1 Onchidella celtica
TGTCTCTCTCTCTGTCTGTCTCTGTGTGTGTGTGTCTCTCTCTCTGTCTCTGTGTGTGTCTCTCTTCTCTGTCTGTGTGTGTGTGTCTCTCTCTCTGTCTGTCTGTCTGTGTGTGTGTGTTTCTCTCCCTGTCCGTCCGTTCCTCCTTGTCCATCCGTCCGTCCCTGTCCCTCCCTCCCCATCCGTCCGTCCCTCCCTGTCCGTACGCCCTTCCTCCCCGTCTATCCTTCAATGTCTGTCCGTCCGTCCATCGATCCCCCCTTCACTGTCTGTCCGTCCGTCCATCGATCCCCCCTTCACTGTCTGTCCGTCCGTCCATCGATCCCCCCTTCACTGTCTGTCCGTCCGTCCATCCCTCCCTGTCTGTCCCTCCCTCCCTCCCTCCTAGTCCATCCGCCCCTCCCCTCCCCGTCTGTTCCTCCCTCCCTGTCCGTCATGGTCCCTCTCTCCCTCCCCCTCCATCCAACCCTCCCCGTCCTTCACTGTCCGTCCGTCAGTCCCTCCGCCCCTCCCTCCCTCCCTTTCCCGTCCGTCCGTCCGTCCGTCCGCCCCCCCTCCCTCCCTCCCTCCCTTTCCCGTCCGTCCGTCCGTCCGCCCCCCCCTCCCTCCCTTTCCCGTCCGTCCGTCCGTCCGCCCCCCCCCCCTCCCTCCCTTTCCCGTCCGTCCGTCCGTCCCCCCTCCCTCCCTTTCCCGTCCGTCCGTCCGTCCCCCCTCCCTCCCTTTCCCGTCCGTCCGTCCGTCCCCCCTCCCTCCCTTTCCCGTCCGTCCGTCCGTCCGCTCCCCCCCTTTCCCGTCCGTCCGCCCCCCCCTCCCTCCCTTTCCCGTCCGCCCCCCCCTCCCTCCCTTTCCCGTCCGCCCCCCCTCCCTCCCTTTCCCGTCCGCCCCCCCCTCCCTCCCTTTCCCGTCCGTCCGTCCGTCCGCCCGCTCCCTTTCCCGTCCGTCCGTCCGTCCGCCCGCCCCCCCTCCCTCCCTTTCCCGTCCGTCCGCCCCCCCCTCCCCCCCTTTCCCCGTCCGTCCGTCCCTCCCTCCCTTTCCCGTCCGTCCGTCCGCCCCTCCCTCCCTCCCTTTCCCGTCCGTGGATCTGGACAAGTGGAGTTCATCAACCCGCCACATTCAAGAAAAATCACCCGCCAAAATACAGAGACAAATAAAAAAAATATATAATATATACCTCGCGGGTGTATCCTACATTCATACCGCAATCAACTGCCAAGCACCTGAAGATCGACCGGTGGATCGCGATCGACTGGTTGAGCACCCCTGCTCTAACCATTGATCTGACTTTAGATACCGACTGACAGGTGACTTTTCGTGAGAACGAAGCTTGATAACTTGCCACGCCCCCCCCCCCCCCAAGCCCTACACAAATGTTTCATCCAGTTTGGCACACATACTAATGAACCAATGTGGGCATTTTGGGCAAAGATCATTTCAGAGCTTGTTTCTGATTGGTTCTTAGATGTAGACAACTCTAGATGGTGGCCAGCATGTGAGAAAATGAGACAATATGTGAGTGTGCATGAGAAAACCCACAATATGTCGAAAACATGTTCTGTACATAGTCAGTGACACCCCTAAAACAAGATTTTGAGAAAACGGCATTTAATCCTAAAAGTGGCAATAGCTAATTGACCCAGTAATATTGGAGTGATTGCTGTTAGGAGACCGTAGTCTAATAAATAAGCTGGTACAGAGATCATAGTGAGTAGTGTTCACTGCTCATCTACAGTTTACCCTGTAACATGCCACGGTCCCCTAAACAACAGCCAAGTTGGAAGTTTGTGTCGGACCCATATTTTCACTTCAAAGCCGTTTTTCTCAAAATCAGCTCTTTCGACATATTGTGGGTTTTCTCATGCACACTCACATATTACAAATTTCTTGAGCAACAGTTCACATGTCGATGTTACACCTTTTCATAGTGTGGGGAGAGCCTTTGACAGCTTAGTTTAGCGAGTTCGACCAGTGGTTCACTGGTTAACATGTCCATGCCACAATGCCTTTGATTTAGAAGAGATACTATGAACAATGAGATGATAGTTGTATCTCAAAGGGGACAGTGACCTGACATATGAAAATACTACTTCTGCAGTGCAAGGTCAGTCTGACCTTGCTGTGTTTACACACTCGTGCACAGTGAACACCACGGCTTTTCTCAAATATTTAAATTCCAAGGCTTTTCTAGAGATGCCTAGAATTGCAAACTGCAAAAGAGCCCCGCATGAGAGTGTCTCAATACCAAGCAGACAGTAAGAAATAGGAAGTGTATATTTAGGCCGAATACGGCCTATACAACCTGGTGCTGTGCTATTTGGGCCGAAGGTATTTTAGGCAAGGGAGTGCCAATTGTCACCGCGTAATACGGTGTCCATTGTCGATTTAAGTGTGCATTGGAATGGTCAGATGGACGTGGGGGCATGAGGGTCTAGTCAGTTTGTATCAATGGGTGGTAGTCAGATTGACTCATCAGGCGAAAAGGGGCTGGGGTAGCCATTGCGATCGATGAACCGTCAATGGCCACCGCAATGCGGTGGTAATTGACGCTACCGGTAATTGACGCTACCTTTAGGAAATACTGCACGGACACAAATTCTGTTTCAAAAAAAAAAAAAAACACGCCAGAACAGTGCAAACTGCAAACTCGCATTATCGGCCCAAATAACCCAGAACGGGGGTTTTGCGCTATTTAGGCCGTATTCGGCCCAAATATACCTAGCCTAAGAAATAACCTGTTGACATATTTAGGTCCATTCCATGAAATGTCAACCAGTATGAGAAAATATGGAATTTGACAAAGCGAATCAAAAATCTTTGGTTTAACATCTAAAATGGTTTATTGACAAGAAAATGTCATCCGAGGATGAAAAACTGAATTTCATAATTTTATGGCATGTTTTCTAAGAACAATATTTCATACTTGGAAGCAAATGTATTCAAAAAAATTTACAGTTTCATTTTCAGTTACAAGTTACCGATGTGATCAAGATTTTGTTCCTTTTTATATTGCATTGACATTTCAACAGTGTAAAAATAACAACAAAACTCTATTACTGACTTGTCTAGAAAGAATCCAAGAGACATCATTGATACACGTCACACCATAAAGTTTTTGCCCCGCAATAAATATTTGAGACAGATCATAACCATTTACAAAACAAACACAGTTTATTACCGTAAAGTGTTTGACATTCACACTTAAATCTAAAACTTAATCGTATTCCTGAAAAAGGCACCTGAATAATGTGACACACATCGATCGACGTGTATTACACCTTATGTGATATGTGTAACATGTAGAATTTGATCTTCAAATCTGCTTTGGCCACGAGAACCAACAGGAACTGATGGAAAGATCTTGTTTACAACATTTCTATCACTGTAAAAAATCTCATCTTTTGCCGTAGGCCACTTCCAGTTTACACTGAATGTTGGTGTCATTACTGACACTTGCGCACTCCCCTCATCGCCAACAGCTGTAACCCCTCCCTGAGGGGGGGGAGGGGGGGGGGGTACAGTTTTCTATCGTACATCATAACAACCCGGCCAGTCTCTTGCCTTACAACTTTGAACATTTGTTCCACTTTCATGGCCATGGCAAACCTCTGCAAGAACCTCAGGTAGAAGTCTGACCACATAGAATGTCACTTTTCCCTTTCAACCACATGGCATGAAATGGGTCATGCTGTCTCCAGGCACTTCTTTCCCCTCACACCGTGGATTCTTCTGCTTAATGCACTCATCAATTTCTTCCTGTGGCATGTGGACAACTTTAACTTTGGGCATTCAATTTCTTGCCTCTTTTGCAAAACCATTTGAATCCTGCACAATAACACCATCATCCCTTGACATCAACTTTTTCGTACCAAACTTTTTGCTGACCCTCAGATCCCATCAACCACTCCTTTGCCATGTGACGTGGCAAAATCCTTCCACATGACTTCACATTCATTAAGCACCAATCCAAATCAGCAAACGACTTCATCATTACTGTTTTTGAACTCCCCTGGCGGACCATAAGTACTGACAACACGTTTTTCCTTCAGATGTTCAGTGTTCAGTAGTGATCAATTTCATGATAAACTTATAAACAGTGTCTTTATTCATGTTCTGTGACGCTGTGACTACAAGTACATGATGCCTCTTTACCAAGATAGAATGCAGCAGTGAACGCCTTCACTGTTCGTCTACCCCATAAAGCACTCGATACTTCAGCCTGACATTCATAGCTGTACCATAGCAAAATCACACTGAAGTATAGAGATTTGTGGGTCTATTTTGTCTTTACTAAAGGCCTTTGTCCAAAGCCTTTTCATCCGAACAAGCTCTTGGAAATCTGGAATTTCCTCAATAACTTTTTCCAACAGCTCCCCTTCATACTAGCCTCGTTCTTGTCCCAAACTTTCCAAAAGATATCCTGGTTCAGTCTTTAAATTATCAACCAGTTTTTTCCCCTTTCCTATATTTCTCACATTCACATTTCTAACAGCTCCCAGCCAAGTCATCATCATTACATAAACTGTGAATCCAAAACTGACTTGTGTGACTGGTTTTTAAACCTTTCAACATGAAAAAAAATCTCCTGTCTCTGACATTTTCCATTGATCTAGTATTCCTCATCAGAAACACATTTTTTGGCCTTGGAACAAAATTTAGACTGGAACTTAAAAAGTGAAATTCTCATTTTGAAGATGTAACACACGTCACGAGAAAATGTAACACACGTCACACCTATACCATCATAAAATGTAAGTATTATGAAATACAGAATTTACTACATTCATATCAGACATTTACACATATTTAAAAATTTGGGTGAAATTCTTAGCCTACTTTCACAGAAATTCCACAGAATGTTACTTGAACTGAAAAACCACCACTTTTTGTGAATGTAATACACGTCACGCCAAGTTCAGCATCATTTTGACTTAGATCTTGCCTATACATTTTTAAATTAAAGGTAAAAAACTTGAAAAGTAACCAGTTTTTTTATTGACAGAAAGGTTTAAATGATAAATATGTCATTTAATGATTCGTTTAGAAAGCTGGCAAAGGTGAAAAACTGGTCTTCAGGTGTAACACCCGTCACATGGAACTGGGCCTTTATATACTTGCTTCCCAGTTTGCCCCTAATCATGAACAGGACCAATATTTCGTAATGACCAATGACAATCAGCTACAACCGTTTTAGTGTAATGTATTTCAAAATTAGACAGCTGGCGTGCCTACCCATTTACAGCTAGAATGATAATATTCAATACAAATTCTATCCTTTGTTGTTCAGTTGATGAGATCACATGGTGATCCACCTCAGAATTATTGATTATGTAACTTTCCCAATCTTTTTTGAGAATGCAAGGATGGTTTTGTTAATTATTTCATCAAGCGGCTTACCTTTTATTTTAACAAACACTTCTATTAAAGAGTTGCTGGACTGATGATCAAGACAGAGGACCTGTGCCTGTCGTCACATAGAGGGGACAGAACATCTGTAAGCACCTTGATTGACGTGACTTGGCACTGTGTCCATAGCAACCAAAACAATATGGGTCTGATGTACATCTGAAACAATGTGACTTGGCATCTATCCATCTATCCAGTTACTGCTGAAATGATATCTACCTGGTAATACAAAATTTCACCCTTTGTTGCTCATCTGACAAGATCACACGGGATCCACATTAGAAATGAATAGATAACTTTCCCAATGTTTTTGGAGAATGCAAACAAGGTTATTAATATTGATATCAAGTGGCTTACCTTATATTTTAACAAACACTTCTATCAAAGAATTGCTGGGCTGATGATCAAGACAGAGAGCTGTGCCCATCATCATGTAGAGGGAACAAAACATCTGACAGCACCTTGATAGACGTGACTTGGCACTGTGTCCACAGCAACCAAAACAACATGGATCTGATGTACATCTGAAACTACAACTATAGGCTGATCACAATCATGTCCCATGGCTTTACACTTAATTCCAAAGTTTATCTCAATATAGTGCCTCTACCTCCCCTTTTTTAAAATATTTTTTTTTATACCCGCTCCTTTTGGATGGCGCCGCAAGGTTGATTAGTACTTTGCTGTTATCTGACAATCTATGGTAACTTAGTATTGTTAGAATAAATGACCTTACCTTTCCCTTTCCTTATCAGGGTTATCTTTGGTTACCCGTATGGTAAATGGGTTAGTTTTTCATAACCTTCTTGATGGCTCGTCTGAAACTGGATAGACAGAAACTGGTAAAAGGAGGATGAGGAGGGAACGATAAATGTTAAATCCACGCATACACAAGACTGATTGGTGATTAATATTAGTGTCCTATGCTATGTCCCCGGCTCATACAGGTCACGGGGCGGAGCAACCCACAAGCCCGCACCAGAGTGGTGCCATCACTGTCAAATATTTTCTCGTCACCATCTTTTAACACTAGCCAAAACACCGAATACTGCAAGAGGGCCTTTACTACGGTGACACTGTTACTGTTATACCTTACACCTATTCGGAGTGGTTAACTGAGTTAGTTGCTTGTATAGTAGGAGATGTGCTGGCCTTTAGCTTTCTTGTACTGATTTATGTTTTTATTGTCCCTCCCGAGTTATAGATGGTTCTCTGTCAGGGATCCCCCCCGACGGTCAGACCTCACTCAACGGGGCTGATCAGGGAAAACCCCCCCAACTAGGTCTCCCGGGACACTCCCTGGAGCAAACACTTTCCCCTCTCCAGGCCAGGCAACGACCCCAAAGGTAGTGTGTCCTGCCCCAAAGGTGGGAAAGGGGACAGCTGACCATACGGGAGGGGGCCCATCCTGAGACCCCATCTTTTTGTGTGTTGCGTTTTTCCTGCGTGTTATCCCGGCTGTGTCCTACCTGTTGTTGCAAAGTTAGTTGTCATTGTTATCTGCGTTGTCGCGTTATCTAACCTCTTGCAGTGTGGATATAATTCGCGATGCGCCAGGATCTAAATAGGGCCTTATCTGCAGTGATTAGTATCTGTGGAATACAAGTTCTTCCTTTCATTATTCCCATAGATTTCTCAGAGCCAATTCGCTATAAAATAATACCAAAATGTTACCATGCTTTCCGTATTTGTATTTTGATATTGTCAGTTTTGCCACCAGGATAACGTGGTTTAGAATTAAAAGATCAGCCGACTTCAGGCTGTCATGATAGGGGATGCCAAGAAGGCAAGTGGAGCTGGTTAGCTGGATCCGTTTACCCGTATTGCTGTTAATCCGGTTCTCTACCTCTGCCCAGACTTGCTTAACCATCTCACACTCATAGAAAAAATGTTCTATGAAATCGACCGCCTGACAACTTTTACATTGATTTGTTTTGGATATTTTCATTTTTTGAAGGATATTTGTTGGATATATATTGTGTAAAATTTTCCACTGAAGAGCTCTCAGTCTTGATTCTTTGGTCACCTTAAATGGTAGGTGCCAGTATTTAGTTGTTATTTCAATTTGGAATTTGCGCTGCCAAAACTGACTGGCTATTGATGGTTCACTCTCTTGCAATAGAGATCTAAATGTTCTTTGTCCTAAATTTCCGATTTCCATGTCTCTAAAAACCAGCTTGTTTATGCCACAATTGGCAATTAGAGTGAGAGGGCTTAAAGCATTGAACAAAATATTGTATTCAAGTTGTGAACTCGGAAAATTCCCATACCTGTTTAAAAATTCATGGTAACTTAATAATCTCCCAGTTTCTCCTTCCAGCATGTCTTTAATAAGTACTATGCCCTTATCTATGCAGCCTGGCAGCAGCAAGGTTCTTGCCTTAAATTTTACCTTATCACTGTTGAACAGAGGACCATCTTTTTTTGGAAGAACCGGTTCTTTGGACTCCCCTTTCCGCATTAACCATGTTTGCAGAACCTTCTTCCAGAAGCAGCTATTGATACTATCCTGGCCTTGAAAAGATTTATGGTCAAGATTACTCCTAAAGGCCAGGAGCCCCCCTACATGTCTTAAAGCGAACATGGGCAGTAATTTCTATTCCTCTTCCTTATCAGTACTGAGTTTTTCCACCCATTGCAATAAGTATGCCTCTTGCATCATGCAGATATCTATCATTTTAAGTCCACCCTTGTGGTTACTGGTCGCACATAATCTTCCTCTTTACCTTTTCGAAGGCTCTAGTATTTGAGAAGCGACGCTTCCAGATAAACCTAAAGAATATTCGGTTGATTTTCTCAAGAATTTTTAAAGGCAGTGATATACTTTGTATTATATGCTGTATCTGGGATACTCCAAAGGTTTTAATAACTTGAATTTTGCCTATAATTGATAGATCACGTCTAGACCATGCCCCAACCATGTTCTCTATGTACTCTATTTTGCCTGTCCAGTTTTCCTCCAGGTCTTGGGCAGGCTCTTGAGAACTGAAAAAAATACCTAGAATCTTTAATTTTTCCACAAACGATATATCAAACTGAAGAGGTCCGAATACATTCTTTTTGCCCAAAACACATTGCGTATGATTTGTTGTTGTTTAGTTCCAATCCTGAAAATAAAGAGAAAGATTTGATTTTAGAAAGAACTTCTCGAAAATCTATTAAATTCCGCAGGAACAGCGTTGTGTCATCAGCCGTCAATGTTGGAACCTCTATGTTCTCAATGAACTTGTATTGCTGATTGGTGATATCTTCAGATTCTGATGATTGTTTTCGTTTGGGACTTAGGATACTTAATACCTTCTATGCTTTCATCCTGTCTTATATTGAGTGCTAGGAGCTCAGCAGTCAGGATAAAGATCAGAGGTGAGAGAGGGCATCCTTGCTTCACGCCCCGTTCCAGTTTAAATTCCCTAGAAATGTGTCCTCCATTCTTGACACTTATAATGGAACCTGTGGCTATAATGTTCATCCATTTTTTGAAATTTCCGCCAAAACCAAATATATTAAAGGCATTAACCATGCACTGCCTGGATAGAGAATCAAAGCCTTTACGGTAGTCTACAGACAGCAGAATGCTGTTACTGTTTTTCTCCTTTTCATGTTCTATGAGGTCATCCAACTCTCTCAGAAGGGAGGATATGTGTCTGCCTCGGATAAAACCCGTCTGGTTGTGATGTATCAAGAGGGGCATGAGTTGCTTCAGCCTTAATGACAATGCCTTGGCTATCAACTTGTAATCTGTATTTGTTATGGTGATGGGTCTCCAGTTTTCTAGAAGGTCACGTTTCAGTCCCTTTCCTTTGAACAGGAGAGAGATGATGCCTTTATACTGTGAAAAGGACAGCGTATTAGTTTCAAAGCTGTAATTTATTGATTTGAATAGTAATTGACATATATCCTTCCAGAAGAACTTGTAGAACTCTACAGGCAGTCCATCTGATCCTGGACAGGAGCCGTTTTATGTATGTTTAAGTGCCATTGCAATTTCAGACAGTGTTAGTGGAGAGTCACACATCTCTCTATCTCCGTCAATGTTGGAACCTCTATGTTCTCAATGAACTTGTATTGCTGATTGGTGATATCTTCAGATTTCTTCGTTTCTTTATAAAGATTTTTGTAGTAAGATATTATTTCTAATATTTCATCTTGGTCAGTGATAATTTGGCCTTCTGGAGAGCATATCTTGTGGATGGTGTTATTTATGCCTCTGGTCTTTTCTAACTGCAAAAAATACTTGATTTTTCACCGTCTTCTATCCACTTGATTCTGGATCTGACTTGGGCCCCTCTAGCAGCTGCCATTATGTACACCTCTAATTCCTTTTTAACGGTAGAGATTTCTCTATGAAGTCTAAGATTAGTGGGATCTGAGATTAATTCTTGTTCTAATTCATTTAGTTTTGATATAAGATTCTTCTTTTTACGTGTGGATTTAGCGGCTTTTTCTTTGCCATAGGCCATACTTACTTCACGAACCCTAACTTTCAGCATCTCCCAGAGCAGGTGAGGGTTCAATTCTGGAAAATTCCCTACGGTTTCTGCAATGGCACTTTTAATCAGAGAGACATAGACATTATCTCGTAATAAGGATACATTTAGTTTATAATAGCCCTTGCCATAAACAAACGAAGAAGAAGACAGTGTCACCTTTACAGCTCGATGGTCACTGAAGCCAACACTTTGAATTTCACACCTTGTAAACAGCGATGTTAATCCTTCCCCAGCAAATATATAATCTAATCTTCTGGCGGAAGGAGGGCTGCTTCTGCTCCAGGTGTGCTCCTTCTTCACGGGATGGTGTAATCTCGCCAGATGTCACTCAGTTTTAAGTCATTGATGCAACTTCTTAGATCTTCGATATTCTGGGCGCTATGCGCGAGGCCTGAAATGATGTCTAATTTATTGCTCCAAACTGTATTGAGGTCCCCCATGATTATGACATTATCCTTTGCACCCCCAATCTGTTCCTTTATAGTATTGTTTAAATCTCTCAGAAAAGGTCCCTTTTCATCATTTATACAGGGCGCATATACGTTAACGACATAGTACATCGAACTGTCTTAAGATTATTTTGGAGATAAGAGCTCTGTCGGTAGAGTGTACAAATTCAATATTCGTTAAATCCAGGGATTTGGAGAATAACGTAAGCAGGCCTTTACTGTGGGTGGTCCCGCTGCTACAATGTACTAATCCACCCCATTCATTTTTTATCATTTCTATATATCATCGACAGATAGATAAGTCTCCTGTATTGCTATGACAGAATTTCTGTCTTGTTTAAAAAGCCTAAATAAACTGTTACACTTCTTTTTATTTCTTAGTCTGCGAACGTTAAGGGTCATAAAATGTAAGTCAATGCTCAAACTCGTACCGCTATTCCGTGCCAAAGCCATTATTCTATATCATAAATCCGTTTTCCAGGTCGGGGTCATAATCCGTGTCTGTAGGATAATAAGAGAGATAGCTTAAGTAGCTTGATCCACCTGTATGTTATCTTCAACAATGTCCAGCGTACTGTCCTCGTGTGACTTTGTGGTTCTGCTATGGTCAGTGGTATCGACTGGGTTGTCTTTTTTGGCCCGTCGGCTAGGGTTGGTGTCGCAGCCTGGAGAAGAGGCAGGGAGGGGGCGTTTCTGACTGGCTGATCGTGCTCGATCCAAGAAAGCGGCCATTTTCATTCTCTCTGCACTGCTTGCTCTTACTCTGGACCTCCCTCTCGCCGAGATACTCTTCTTAGATGATTTAATAGGGTCGTCTGCTTTTTCCTGGCCGTCATCTTGCAGTGGAGCCGTGACTTGGGACAATTGTACCACCGAAGCTTCACACTCTGAGTCTCCTTTTCTGTGGCCGGGCCGCTTGCAGACCAGACACATTTCTTCGTTCTGGCAGGCGGCAGCTACGTGTCCTACTTGCAGGCATTTTTTGCATTGGACTTGTGACAAGTCATTCGGCCTTTCTTTGTAGTACAGAGATGCTACAAAAGGACCCAACTGGAGCGTTTTGGGAATGGGACTTTTTGGCAGATCAATAGTGATTATTCTTCTGGCGCACCCCCAGCTTAATTAGATGTTTTTCCAGGCTGTCGTTACTAAATGACAGGGGTACCCCACTTATAATGAGTCGGGTCGAAGGAATTTCTTCCCCATTGGATCCTAGTTGGACAAACGGATTTTGGCTTCGCGGATTCAAACACTTACCTCTTATATTTAGCCCCTTGGACAATAGAGTTGTCCTGCTCTTGATTGACCTAGGGTATATCCTCCACAATCCCCCTATCTCGCTGTGCTCCAATGATAGACAGAGGCCCACTACTTTTCTCAGCAACGAAGCAAATCTCGTATGGTGTGTAGGCTGAGTTTTTCTCCTCGGGCAGGTCTCTCGCCAATAAGAAGACTGGGGGATAACTCATTTTAATGCTCAACCGGAGCGTCCAAATGATCAATATTATTACTCAGGATATTGAATGGAGAAGAGAAAGGAAACACACATACACCTTTACACCAGAAAACTAACTCGGAGCAAACCAGCCGCTGAAACAAAAGGCGCAGAAAAACAACAAACAGACACAGGGATAGAGATAGCGCACTGACACGAGCCCGCGATGATGACAAGCTCACTAGAAAACAACACACGAAGGCAAAATAGGACAGAAGAAAAAAAATTAAAGGAAAAAAAAAAACAGAGCAAGAAAGTAGAAATTCCACCCTAAAAGCGGCAGAATGGTACCTTTACTCACCCAGGATAGTACCACTGGAATCCTTACCTAGGGATGTACCTGTCCACCAAAAATGATCAGGGTAGAGTGTAGAAAACTCGAGATATTACAATAAACGAAGAGCCTTCGCTAACACACAGCCTACCGCACGCAGGCCACACCGGATCTCCGCTTCTACCTCCCCTAGACAACCAAAACAACATGGATCTGATGTACATCTGAAACTACAACTATAGGCTGATCACAATCATGTCCCATGGCTTTACACTTAATTCCAAAGTATATCTCAATATAGTGCCTCTACCTCCCCTAGACACAATACTACCCCCCCCCCCCCCACCACAAATGGTATATATAACAACACAAATATATACAATCAATGCACTTGCATGTTAAACATCTGGCAAAGGCCTTTTCCCTTTCAAATTTCAAAGTATAATGATACATAATAGCATAAAAAGAATACCACACACAATAAATCTGTTAGCTAAATGTCCATTTCAAGTTATGGACACCTCAAGAGGCAAGTATGCCCAGACCAAATGCAAACTGTCAGTTATGATTTCCATAGGATCTGTGTAAAGAAAGAAATTTATTTCTCATGACCCTTCCAGCAACCTAAATGCTGGACAGTCCTGTACTTTTAGGGACAGTTGCCAAGTACGTACACAATCAGCTGCTTTCCAACATAAACAGAGTTAATCATTGAGTTCCTGCAACTGGATACTCTAAATTCACTCCATACTAGGAGATACAAACTGAAAGGAAATTTGACACCTGGTCATGGACACTCCAAATCCACTATAACATACTAGGGGATACAAACTGAAATGGAATTTTACGCCCAATAGTCTAAATCAGTCACAGATTAGGAGAATACACTTGGAGATGGATACTCCAAAGCCACTCCCTACTAGGTTACTTTGGGAGATACAAACATAAGGGAATTTTACACTTGATAGTCCAAATTTACTAAATACCAGGAGATAAGACAAAGGCAATTTCAGGTATACAAACCCTCCATCATTCTGGTGCAGTGGTTCTTATCGATGTCAAGCAGGAAGTGTGTTAGAGCAACGCTTTTCCAAGTTGCAAGTTCAACGGGAGGCCATGTGTTGGCTTAGTCTACAAATTTAAGTTGAAGAATTGGCTTTCACGGACTGTCACAACTGTGTCAGATGAAAAAGAGAGCAAAGATAATCACAATGTGATAGATGTAGATATTTCTCAACAATTGAGAACATTAACTGAACAACTGACACAGGTAAACCAACATATCGAAAGACTAGAAACAGAACAACTGAAAGTGTTAGCCATGCCGGTCCCCCTCCCGTAACGTCATCACCGTCTCCCACTGCGGAGGGGTCATATCTGGACAAAGTATCCAAAGAGACTTTGATCAGGTTCGAGAAGCTCATAAGTAGAAGGTATTTGAACTCTGTTATAAGGTTAATGACTCGCCAATTGGAATTGTGAAGGAAAGCAGGCCAGCTTTAAAGGTCATCACGAAGTGTGCACGCTATGCAGAGACAGGGCTCAAACTCCTTGCTAATTTGGATGTGGACCTGGCCCTAGATCCGGACTCTGAAACTTTCTGCAAGCAGAGTACGCAAATTTAGTGGTCAAGTCCACATTTGACGATCAAACATCTAGACTATTTCGTGCTTTCGAGAATAATTCTTCTGCATTTACCGATAGATCTTTACAAAACATCCGCCTTGCTGCGGAGATTTCGAATGTCAGACAGACTCCCACACCAAGGGGTCGTGGAAGAGGATTTCGTGGCGGATTCAGCTATACTGGCCAGCAAAATCAACAAAGAGGCAATCAACATTATGGCTCTTATGGTCGGGGGGCGATACGGGGACTTCTTCAACCAGAGAGGACAGCAATATGGCAACGCCCCTTATGGCAACGATGAGGATATAACTAGTTAGGTCGAGGATGAAGAATGCATTCTGAGTTCGCAGGCTGTGTTTCGCATTCCTTGCACTATTGGGAGAAAAATATTAAAAACAAAACTGTTGTTGATTGGATAAAAAATGGAGTACCTATTCAGAGTATGCTCTTCTCGCAGCCAGAGCCATTTGACTGTGCTAACAGAAAATTTAATACACAGGAATTCGAGTTTATCGATAAGGAAATACAAAACCTTGTCGCTGCGAAGTGTATTAAGAAGTGCAATTCATTAGATTTAGAAGTTGGGTACATTTCCCCTATCAATGTGGTGCCAAAAAAGGACTCCTATAGATTAGTTACTGATCTCCGTGTGATAAACAATCATTGCAATGCCCCGAAATTTAGATATGAAGACATAGACGATGTGATTCAAACTCTTGTGCCTGCAGATCATATGGTAACATTTGACATTAAAAATGTTTTTTTCCACATACCGATACAGGAATGCGATACAAAATATTTCCGTTTTAGGTGGAAAAAGGTAGTATACAGGTGGACTGTACTACCATTTGGAGCGAATATATCACCATACTATTTCTGCAAAGTGGTAAGGGCACTTGTAGGATATTTCAGAGAAAATGACATTCGTATGGTCTCCTATGTGGACCATTTTATAGTGGGTGCCGATCCGGATAACATTGAAAATGATAGAGATTTCATCTTGAACGGACTTTCCAATTTTGGATTTAGGATAAATTTCGATAAATCTGTGCTTGCCCCGTCTAACAGGGTCAAATACATTGGCTTTGTCATTGAGACCGATCCAGATTCAAATAGCATACGATTAAGCATACCCAAAGATCGTATTGTAAAGGTAAAACGGGATATTCGAAGAGTGCTTAAGGCTGGTAAAGTCTCTGCAAGGTTTTTGGCAAGAATTACAGGACAACTGGTATCAATGACAAAGGCAGTGATTCCTGCCAAACTGTTTTTGAGAAATGCATATATAAACTTTTAAGTCAGAAATCAGATTGGCAGCACATTCTGGAATTGAATATTAATGTGGAAAAGGACTTAATATGGTGGCTTAGGGCATTGGATTACTGGAATGGTCGATCTTTTGAGTCAAAATGTACAGAAACTGTGACAATAGAGACGGATGCGTCTCAGGAAGGCTGGGGGGGCCAAACTTACAGATGGTTCAGACAGTCAGAATTACGCTCAGGGTTTCTGGAGTTTATCCATGAATCAAAGGCACTCAAACGAGAGGGAATTAATGGCAGTATATATGAGCTTAAAAGCGTTTCTTCCTCGGTTAGAAGGGAAATCAGTGTTGCTACTAACCGACAATGTTACGACGGCAGCTTACATCAATTTTCAAGGTGGTGTAAGTCAAACTCGAACACAAACTGCAACAAATATATGGGCATTAATGTGGGAACACAACATAGAAGTGAAAGCAAAACATTTGAGTGGGAAAGAAAACTATGTGGCAGACTGTCTGAGCCGCCTGTCCAGCAAATACGAGTGGAGGCTCCATCCAAAACAATACAATTATATAGACAAAATATGGGGACCTCATACATGCGACCATTTTGCTTCTTTCCTAACAACTCAGTGCGACAAATACAATTCTATACAGGCAGACCCAATGTCCAGTGGAATAGATGCCATTTCTCAGATGGATTGGCAAAGGGAAAACAATTTTGTAAATCCCCCCATCAGAATGATGAATCTGGTGGTCCAAACTATAATGCAACAAAAAGCAACAGCGACAATAATTGCTCCAGTGTGGAGGGCAACATGGTGGTACCAGAGATTAAGACATATGTCCATGGCTCCTCCAATCAAACTTCCCAATGCAAATCAGTTCTGTGTCCAGATGGGGTTACAAACACCAGAGCCTTTAGGGAACCTAAAGTGGCAATGGTTTGCTTGGAGGATCTGTGGTTAAACAAACTGAAAACTTTACACTGGCCTAAACCAGTATCAGAATGCTTTAAACATTTTATTGCCCAGTCCACATTGGATCAATACAATAGCTATGTTAACAAGTACAGGCAATTTTGTATGGACAAATATAATTGTTTTCCACCAGAATATGAGGTAAGACAAGCTTCTGTTGCCTCGTTTTTGCATACAACTGCTTTAACATCTCAAAGACCACAGTCATTAATTAAAATGACTTGGGCAGCCATTGTACATTACTATGAGGCTATCAAATGTAGGGACCTATACAATTTGATGCATGCCATTGTTAAATCTCAGACAAAGATTCCCCAGGGTAGAACGCCTATTCCAGATATTGAACCTATCATAAACTTATTCAGAGAATGGGGGCCGAATGAGGCGCTTACAGGGGAAAAATTGAGACAAAAATGTTTGCCTCTTTTGTGTCTGACTGCCATGTGTAGGCCGTCTGACTTGTCACCTAAGGTGGGTTTTCATAGAGATCAGGTTACTTTTAACGACGATGGAAGTGTCACCATAACGTTCTTTGGAATAAAGAATGACCCGGATATAAAGGGGTTTGAGGTCAGGTTGTCTCCCATGTCCGAGGAAATAAGTGACCCAGTAAAATGTTTGAAATCATACCTTGACAGAACCTCAACAGCTGATAGAGGTAGCGCTGGTCAGAAAACACCGGTATTTGTGTCACTTCACCCCCCATATAAGGCAATAGGGGCGTGTACTGTCAGTGCGGTTCTCAGAAAAACTCAAGAGAGGCAGGCCTAGCGGAAGAATACACCGCGCGAAGCTTTCGTGCAGCTGGTGCCACGGCAGCGGTGAGGTCAGGTTGTGACCCAGAAGTCACGAGACAGATCGGGCGATGGAAGACACGGGATGTCTTTTATGAACATTATGTGTATCCAGGGTCAACTGAATCGATATCAAACAAAATAGTTAACTTTAAGGGTGTTTAGATTGATTATTACAATTGACTGTATGATCCTATGTTTACCAATTCGATTGATGGGCGGACATAACTTTAATTTGCGGGATAGGTTCCTGCCCTTGTTTTGGTTTGTCGTTTGTTTTGAAATTGAATTACTTGTATGCAATGAATCATGCAGTACCCACATATTATATGATCTTGGAGCTAAGAACGTTATGTCTTATACTTCAGTGGGTCATGCTAATCCTTCAGTACTGGGTTAAATCATTTGAGACATTCTTACATTTTTAGCACTAATGGGCATATTATTGTTTTTATTTTTAATTCAATAAAACAATTTGTGTAAGACGCACAGCTTGACTTAAGTCTTTTGTGATCGATGTCAAGCAGTGCGTCGGAACTACTTTTCGTTCTCTCTAACACACAGGAAGTGTGTTAGAGCAACGCTTTTTCCAAGTTGCAATGTTGTATTTTTATGATTATTATGATATAAATAGATGGTCATGGAGGTTATTAATGTTGGACTTGTAACTGGAAGAGTTGGGCATATTATTGTTTTTATTTTTAATTCAATAAAACAATTTGTGTAAGACGCACAGTTTGACTTAAGTCTTTTGTGAACCTTGTTGGATGGTACTGAACCCCACAAGTTCCATACATGCATTCATCGAACCCTTCGTAGTTGGAAAAATAAAATGTACTTTTTTTTCCTTCAAATATACGAGTGGGGTGAACCAAACCGCCGAACCCCTGAAACTGACTCATCGAACCCCTGGGGTTCGATCGAACCCAAGTTAAGAACCACTGTTCTGGTGGAAGTCAAAGTTCACATGCAGTTGACTTGCACATATTTTTTACATATTTATTATTTACAGTCACCTTCATCCTGATTTGAATAAATCATACAATCATTTGACCATCATGAATAAAATACATTAACATTTTGCAAGCTCCATCTTTGGCAAGTGTATATATATGTCCTATAAAAACATCTAAAATCACGTATTTTATATGTCCCGGGTGTTATTCAAGACTGTCGTAACTCGAGTTACCGCAAAATCAACTTTTTTCCAAATTTAGCATCTTCAAGCCGAGGCGCACATTGTGTCAAAATATCAAACCAATCCACTGATAAGTTTTTAAGATATTCCATGTTCAACAAATGTAAGTCGAAAGCAGATATAACTGGTTTTCCATACAGTCGTAAATTGAGTATTATCTGGCAAAAATCGGTTTTAGTTAACTCGTAACACGAGCTACTACAGTATTGAAAAACAATTTTTCTGCCTTTTAGGTATTCTACACTCGTAACTATAGTTACAACATACAATTAACGGAATGTGTCATTCAAAAAACTGTTTTTGACTTGCTACACAACGGTAGAAAACAAGTTTTCCAAGTTCCCCTTTCCATCTTCAAGCTCAAATTGTTTCAAAACTTTCGCCCTATACTTTTTGTCTCACCACACATTTTTAATGACTTCTGACGTGACATTGGGTGAGTGTATATTATATGCTAGCAAGTGCATGTATGCATATATGTGTTTGTTGTGTGTGTTGTATTTGTGTATTATGTCTGCTTGCGCGCACGTGTAGGGTGTATTTTAATATCAGCGACAGGCCCAAAGACTAGGCATTATATTGTGTGTGTGTATGTTGTTGTTTTTTAGCTATAGGCCTACCATCCCCTCCAATTTTGTGAGAAGGGATGCGATGGAAATTAATGTTATAAGCTTAATAACATGATTAGAATACAACGCTTGTTATCATTAGATTTCATGTCATGAAAGAATGTTTACAATAAGTCTTTTCCATTTAATTTGATCAATGTACCATAAAATTGCGCTAATGGGTATACATTGTAATTTTTTCCCCAGTACTGTGCAATATCCCACCTCATGAAGCCAGCGAAGCCCTTTCTGTTGTACACACTGGTGACGACAAGGATGACGGAGTATGATTTACATCAAAACTGAAAGATACTCTTGTACTTTTAGATCCCACCCTTCATGTGATTAATATTTAGTCTTGTATACTGCTTTACACAGTTGGTTACTACAATGTAACCCGTTTGACTATTAGCGTGCAGCAATTAGTTCCAGGCAAATTATCACTTTCCTTTTTTCTTTGTGGTGATACGATTCAATGTTTACATTAATTATATATGCCCAATCTAGTGTTATGTAGAATCATATCACTAAATATTGCTTTAGTTCTGCATTCTGATTCAAACATGTACTTTTGTTTTGACTTGCACAAAAGACGACCTGATGGGTTTCCTTGTTCAAATGGACTTGCTGTATTGACAAAATACGATTCTGTGGAAGACCTCACGCATTTCCTAAGTTGTTTGAATCTGTCACTGAGTTTTAGAACAGATACAGTATTTGAGTTGGTAGCAGTGCCCTGTAACCTCACTGAATCTGACTTAGATGAAGAACTACTCAAACATGTTTGCACTGATGGAAGCTGATATCCTTAAAAACACAAATGCCCCATTTGTTTGTGTGGAAGGCAGTCTTGGCTTTGAACATGTACCAATCCTTGATGCTGAGCCCCCTTTGCAATTGATAAGGATGTAAACATTGACATGAGAGTTTTTCAACTTGCCATACTGAGACAACTAGGCATCCTGATGACATGCCACTTCCGTTTTTCATTGCTCAAAGGAAACACCACTTTGACACAAGCTCACCGCGCGAGACACAGGAACAACTTGGTGATTGTGACGGCGAATCTTTGCAAATGGAACCCAGCACAGGCCCAAGTAATCAGCTTGATAATTCTGCTTGTAGATTTGAAAACTTCATCCCAGTTGGGTATGTTGACGTTCGAGCTGACCCGGGGAGTTCAGATGACAGTGACGAACCTTTGGCAAAATTCGTAAAACGAAGGCGTCTCAGGAATAGAGCCACAGTGCCATGTCTTGTGTATAAGGGAGACGAGTCAGAGTTGTCAATAGAGTTGAATGACAGTGGCGAGGATTATGTTCCCGATGGCAGCGATTCATCAGATTCTGATTGTGACAGCAAAGGCGATGAAAACTTCACGAAAATAGATGGAATCGACGCTGGCACATCTCAACCTGTTCATCAAACTACAACAGCAGACAATGACAATGGATCATCCACAGCTGTAAGTCCTGCCTCAGTGTACGAAGAGAGGAGCAGGAAGCGCAAGAGAAATCCAGAAGCATGGAAAAAAGATTATTCTGAAACGAAGGAGAACTGGCGGGCTACAGTACTCAAACACTTCAGGAAAACAAATCAGGGCTCGTGCAATTGGGAACGGATGACAACCTGTAGAAGAAAATGCCATGACCAGATTGATGAAGACAGAAGACAGGCTGTTTTTACTTCTTTCTAGAACATCTCAGGTCTGGAAGGCCAACGGAATTTCATAGTCAATCAGGTATGTGAAAACACGAAAAAAGTGCAAATGGTTTGGTCATAGTCCACGCGTAAACGGTCTTTGTCCTGGTTTTTTCCCCTACAGAGCGAAAGGCAAGAGGTTTGCAAAACATTCTTTTTGGATGCACTCAACACCAGTGAATCCGCCGTCTACACTGCTTTGAGAAAGGAAAACAGCATTGGACAGACGAGTCCTGAAAAAAGAGGGAAGTCTGAGAATACACAACATTGAACCCGAAAAAGTGGGGATAAGACAACACATTGACTCATTCCCCAGAATGTCCTCTCACTACTGTAGGACACAGACCAACAAAGACTATCTCAGTCCTGAATTGAACTTAGAAAAAATGTATAGACTTTATTCAGAAAAAAGATTTGCTGAAGGTGCCAAACCAGCCAATAAAAGCTCATACAAGACTGTTTTCTACAATGAATACAACATTGCATTTAAGACACTGTCAAAAGATAAATGCGACTTTTGTGCAGGCGATGAAAATTCACCAGAGGAAGAGAAGGCAGCATGACATGATGACTATAAAAAGCACCAACACAAGGATGCAGCACGGGAGAAGAAAAATGGTGGCAAGGCCAAGGCATGTCCGATGAGACATTTGCGTCATGCTGTTTCGACTTAGAAGTTTTTCAAACGCCACACTGCACAGAGAAGTCTCTGTACTACAAACGACGACTCTCTACCTACAACCTGACAATTTATGACTTCGGTCGAAGGTGAGATATTGCTACCTGTCGCACGAAGGCACAGCCAGAAGAGGTGCCAATGAAATTGGCTCCTGTGTCTGGAAGTATTTGCAAGCTGCTGCTCAAGATGGAAAAAAAAAACCTGTATCACTGTATTCTGACAGATGCAGAGGGCAACATAGAAATAGACATATCATGGCATTGATGTGATAATTTTTTTTTTTTACTTTAAACCCTTGAACCCCGAGTGGGGCATAAGTCATCCACCAAGTTCCTCCACCTTGCTCTGTCCTGGGCTGCGGCCTCAATCTGGCCCCACAAGAACCCCAGTATTTTTGTCTTGCTCGCAGTTGATCTTTGCCATGTTGTCTTTGGCCGCCCACGGTTTCGTTTGCCTTGGGGGTTCCATTTGAGGGCCTGGCGAACGATGCTGGCTTAGGGTTTCCGGAGTATGTCGCATTGATGTGATATGCCGTACACAAATTGGACTTTGATTGTGTGGAACACACATTTTTTATAACTGGTCACAGCCAGAATAAGTGTGATCTCATGCTCAGGAACATTGAGGGGGCAAAAAAACATGTTCAGGTATAAACCCCCACCCAGTGGGCTGCGCTTGTCAGAACAGCTAAAAGACGCCCCAAACTGTTTTCTGTCCATGAAATGGATGCTGGCGATTTTGTGGATTTAAAAGAACTGTCGGTACGTATTCCCAACTTGGAGACAGATACAGGAAAAGAGAAAATCCACTGGCTTAAAAAGACGTTACTAAATCCAAAAAAATGACCCAAGCACAATCAAAATCTTTCATGCTTATACTGACACCTTTGTGTCACTGAAAATTGCACAAAAGAGCAGAAAGGTCTATGATCTTTCTCGTTTCCAAATTAAAGACAGTACGAGCATCCCCAGTTCCAACTGACAGAAACAAGTACAGCGACCTGATGTCACATTCCAACATCATTCCCCATATCCACCATCAGTTTTTTTTAATCACTCTCTGTTGCAGAATAACATAATGTTTATAGTGTGATACATAAATGTGTTTGGACAAATATGTGCCTGACCACAAATTGAACTTGACCATACATTGATGCATTTGAGTGCCTTTTTATGTGATATAAATCACTATGTTACATGTCTTCTATTGTGTTGTATTGGTGCTTTTGCACACAGGACAAAAATCACATTTTATAATAGATATGAAAGTATCTTGTTTTGGAGACTCTCTCAATGTCTTTGGCAAAATGTATCCACACACGAGGTAAACACTTTTTGATACGTCTCATTCCATTACCTAATCTTGCAATATGGATACATTTCAGTATGTGAACATGTGCGTGTTCGTTCATGTATCTATAGTCCTGCATGTATGTGTGTGTTGTGAAGTGTGTAATTTGTGTGTATATATCTGTGTGTATTCGTGTGCTGTTGTGTGTCCCTGTGTAAATGTGTGTGGGTGTGTTTGTGTTTGTGTGTGTTTGTGATGTTTCCACTTTCTCTCACTAACTTTCTTCTGACACCAGCCGTGATGGGCACGGCACAAACACACTAAATAATCGACTATCTCTCTTCTATAAGTTATAACAAACGATATCTGTATTGCTTACATATATACAATAATTATTAGTTCATTCAATAATAATAGGAACATAGGTCATACAATTTCATGTGAATTTCGATGGAATGAAGTTGATGCAAATCAGTACATGCTAATTAAATGGCTTCGTAATATTCAATTTCTAGCACATTTTATAAAACACATGGGAACATTCAGCATAAGGAAACCTCTCCTTTAGGGGTGTATGGCGCTATCTGGGCACTGGTTCTTCCTCTTTACTCTGGCTTGACTGCGCAGTTAGATCAACAGGTATCGGCAGGTACCAATAGGTCGGGAAGCCAAGAAGCCACGATGTCGTTAATCAAAGTACAAGAAGTTGAGACCAAGAAGGTGTTGTTCTTCCTCCTCTGTAGAAAAACAATCGTAACTTCCTAATCTACTGTTGGAAGGCATGACTTCCATACTTACTCCATGACGGATATTCAACATTAATACTTTTAACCGCTGACACTGTTATAAGACAGGCTGCAGCTCCTATACTCCATAGACTCCCATATAGGCAATAGAATAAACGATCAACACAGTTTTAATGATATTTACACGTTCCCCACGAAGAATAACGCTCTCTCTAACAGACCCCATCCTATAAGGTTTCGTAACACATATGTAACGGCGTTTCCGTGACTCTCTCAGAGGCAGTAGTTATACCAAAGTAAACCCACTAGATTTAGGTTCTGCAATCATGAACATTAAGTAAAATACACATACATCGTACAATTAACTTACCACTCAGCAACAGCTCAAATGCCGACAAGATACCAAAGATACCACGCTCTGACAAAGGATGTTTGCGGGTTCCCTGACCTTCCCCACTCACAAGACTAGTACAAAGTTACAGTTGCAGTTGTGGTCTCCTCTTCGGCACGAAGCTGGTGAGTGCTCTCAGCGGTCTGAAGTTGGAAGGAGCGTTCGGGGATTTATACCCAGTCGGGTAGCGTCCCAAGACGCTCACCGAGTGTACATTAGTTATCCTAATAGCCACCCCCGTCGACTCCACGTCAAATACTATTGAAGCATCTCTACCCCCCAAGCAATTCCCAGGTGATCTGATCGTCAAGTGCGGCGGTCAGGTAAACACTACCCTTTTCGGGTGTCAACGCTTTCCGTTGCATCCCGTACTTTCCCCCTCTGGCCTACAATAACTCTGTCTCCCCGCCGTCAACTATCTTCCCACGCTATTTATACCTTGCCAATCTGTGACCCTGTTACAATCGCCCCCACTTAAGTCGATTTTCCCTGGCAAAATCGGCTAATAAAATGATTAATCTACCGGTAATCTAGATAAAGTGTCGGCCCATAGAGCGTCTCGCCCCCTGATGTTGCTGACTCGAAAGTTATATGGTTGCAGCGCCAGGTTCCATCTAGTTACCCTCGCGTTCTTCTGGTCTTTAGTTCGCATCCAAGTTAGAGGTCGGTGGTCCGTCTCTAACACGAAGTTTCTCCCATACAGATACGCCTGCAACTTACTAACGGCGAAAACTATGGCCAGGCATCCCTTTTCAATTGTTGAGTAGTTCTTCTCCGCAGGTTTCAATTTCCTGCTAACATATACAACTGGATACTTCGTACCCTCGTCTTCTTGAAGTAGGCAGCCACTCACTCCAAGGTTAGATGCGTCTGTCTGGAGAATCAGTTCCTTGTTCCAGTCTGGCATCCGTAGTATCGGCTCGGAACTCAAACAAATTTTTAGGGCATTGAACGCGTTCTCCTGCGCGTGTCCCCACGCGAACTTTGTGCCCTGGGACTTCTTTGTGAGGTCTGACAACGGCGCCGAGATTGCACTGTAATTTGGTACAAACTTCCGATAGTACCCCGTTAGCCCCAGGAAACTCCTCACTTGTGTCTTGGTCGTCGGTCGGTCACAGTCGACAATGGCTCGCACCTTACTCTCCTGCGGTCTTACAGTCCCCTGTCCCAGCTTATGGCCTAAGTACTCGACTTCTGTCATCCCTATTAGCGTCTTGGTAGGTCTAGCTTTTAAATTTGCCCGTCTCAGTCGCTCGAAGACATTCCGACAACGTTCCAAGTGGTCAGGCCAATTTGCACTGTGTATAAGACAGTCGTCTACAAATGCATCTACCCCTTCGCCAGCATCTTTTAATACTTTCCTCATGAGCCTGTTAAATGTGGCGGGGGATCCCTTCAACCCGAACGGCATGACCCTGTACTGGTATAGCCCAAACGGTGTGGCGAACGCCGTCAGGTGTTTATCTTCCTCGGCCATCGGAACTTGATAAAAGCCCTTTGTCAAGTCCAGCTTGGTGAAATATTTTGCCTCCGCTAGATTGGAAATAATGGCTTCTACCTCAGGCATCGGTTCGGCGTCATCGGCAGCCACAACATTTAGCCGCCTGTAGTCGTTGCAGAAACGATGTTGACCATCGGGCTTCTTAACTAATACAATTGGACTATTGTACGGGGACTCGGACGGTTCGATGATTCTGGCCGCAAGCATCTTGCCTACCTCAGCATTGACAGCTTCTCTAGTTGAGTACGGCAGTTGGTAGGGTCTTACCTTCACAGGTTTTTGATCTAGCAATGGGATTTTGTGCTTGATCAGGTCAGTGAGCCCCGGTACATCGGTAAATATATCTTTGTATTCTTCCATGAGCTCTTGCATCTGTTCTCTCTGATCCTGATCTAGCGTGTCCCCTAACTGTACATCCCTGTAGGTTTCGGTCTGTTCTAGCTTAGGCATGACTGTCTCCAGAGGCATCGAAGTCGCTTCCTCTCCTTCATCGGTCTCGTCAATTATAGCTGCAGCTATTGCCTCTGTGTTTTCCTGTTCGTCTTCCCTCTCAATATACTTCTTCAGCATATTCGCGTGATACAGTCGTCTCTTCCCCTTGACGTTCACCATGTAGTTCACTGACCCTCTCTGCTCTTCTACTTTGTAAGGCCCTTTCCAAGTCATCTGTAGTTTCGATCCGTCACTTGGGAGAAGTATGAGGACGGAATCGCCCACTTGGAATTTCCTCTGTTTGGCCCCCCTATCGTAGTATTTCTTCTGCCTGTGTTTTTCGACGCTGCTGTTCTCGGCTACGACTTTCATGGCATCCTCCAATCGTTCCCTCATATCTACCACGTATTCGTACGATGACCTCGTTTCTGACTCCGCTTCCCCAGTCCACAGATTCTTCAGTATTGCAAGTGGTCCTCTCACAGGGTGACCGAACACTAGTTCAAACGGCGAAAAACCTGTACTGGCCTGTGGGGTTTCGCGATACGCGAACAGCAGTGGACACAACATTCTGTCCCAGTCCTTGGGTCTGTCATGAGCTACTCGGCGAAGCATATTCTTCAGCACTCCGTTAAATCTTTCACACAGACCATTGGCCATCGCGTGGTAGGGCGAGCAGAATATCTGTTTCGTTTTGAGAAGTGCACTGACCTCTCTCATCAGCTCACCGGTAAACTGTGATCCCCTATCTGAAACTATTTCCTTTGGTATGCCTAACCGAGAAAATATTTCCATTAACGCTTCACTGACCTGCTCAGCTGATATCCCCCTTAAGGCTACGGCATCCGGGAAACGCGTGGCATAATCTACTAGCGTCAAAATATAACGCGATCTCCCATGTTCCGTACGCGGAAGTGGACCAACCAAATCTATGGCGACGCGCGAAAAGGGCGTGTCGATCAGGGGTGTCGGCACTAGGGGTACCTTTGTCACCCTACCTTTATTGGATGTCCTTTGACACGCGTCACACGATCGACAGAAACGACCTACGTCCGCACCTATCCCAGGCCAAAAGAACGACTGCATTATTCTGTCCTGTGTGCGCGAAATTCCTAAGTGTCCCCCGAACACTCCTTCGTGAGCTATCTTCATCAGCTCACTTCGGTACTGCTTAGGTACCAACAACTGCTCCACATCAGCACGTCCAGCCCCGGCCTTCTTTACCCGATAGTAAATTCCCTTACTCTCCTTTATGTGAGTACCTACCTCAGCCGATTGCTCCAACGTGGCTCTCTCCCTTAAAACTCTCAAAGTTTCGTCCTCTCTCTGGGCCCGGGCTATCTCACCTGGTGTGAGTTCCCCTATCTTGGCCCCTACCCTTACCTCCTCCGTTGAGTTGCCCTTGGCCTCCTCATTATCTGTGGTCTGACTCACTTTCGCACTCGCATTCTCACACTCATGCTCTTCCTTGTCAATCTCCACCTTGCGAGATCGCGTGAGTACCACACTTATCTTCTCAAGAGACGCCCCCTTTATGTTTCCTATAATCAAATCGGCCACTGGGTCTTCCACTACTAGCGCTTCGAGAAGCCCAGTATAAAATGGGGTTTCTACCCACATTTCCGAGACAGGAGCAGACCTTCTCGTCCCGTCCATCAGGACATAACTCCTGTTCTTCCCAGTTAAGCTGTTAGGAGGCAGTTTGTCCCTTTTTATAATCGCACACGTGCATCCCGTGTCACGAAGGATAGTAATCTCTTTATCCCCTATCCTCCCCTTCTCCAAAAATGGAGCGGATAAATCATTCTCCGGAACATCGTCTTCGGGCTCATGTTCTGTCGAACCTTCTAACTCAATACTCTTACCTTCCGTCTCCCAAGAAATGAAGGTCTGTGGCCCAACACTCTGCTCAGCCCCTGGTTGAGTATTCGCCCTGCCCGATGACTCCCACTGACTGTCATCGGCTTCCTCATCGCTGGTTAGTACGACTGCGGTCGTCTCTTTCTGTCTCTTCCTACAGAATCTCGCAATATGGAGAAGTGACCCACACACAAAACAACCACGCCCACTCTCACGCTGGGACTTACCTCGGTTGTCCTCGACAGTGGCAGCAGCACCCTTCTTCGTCCTGCCCTGGTCACACTGCCTACTCAGGTGATTGGGAGAGCCACAGTTGAAGCATACCGGTTTACTCACTCCTAAACCCTTACTTCTGCTCTCCTCAACCTTCTTACCTGACTTCTGCTGTTGCTCCAGCCCTCGCTTCGACTGATGAGCCTCACTATACAAGTCCGCCATCTCAACTAACTCATGCACGGACTTGGGGTCCCTCTCTTTCAAATATATGGAAAGATTACAGTCGACAATCTTCAACATCTGCTCCCTGACTAACAGATCCGTAATCCCTTCCATAGTTCTCTCTGCCTCTGAGAGGTCTACCCACCTCTCAAAATATCTCTGCAATCTCACGGACAGCTGCGTATAAGTTTCGTCCTTATCTAGACGACTCTCCCTAAACTTACGCCTATAACCCTCTGCCGTGAGGTGATACTTCTTGAACAACACCTTCTTTACCTTCTCGTAATCCCTACTGTCTTCATCGCTGAGACCGGAATAAACATCTAACGCCCTGCCAGTTAACAATGCCCCTAACATGTCTGCCCAGGTGTCTTCTTCCCAATCATTTGCCTGCGCGAGCCTTTCAAATCTTTTCAAATACGAGTCGAGATCCTCGCGCGAGTCATCAAAAATGGCAATTTTAGGTACCTTCGGGGCAGCAGATTTTCCATTCCCTTTACCATTGTGACACCCGTTTTTGGCTAGTTCCCGTTCGTATTCCATTCTCTCCCTTTCAAATTGTCTTTCCTTCTCCTTTTCTTCTCGTTCGCGCTCCTTTTCTTCTCGTTCGATAGCCCTTTGTTCTCGGTTTTGGGCTTTCTCTTCGTCCCACCTAATTTTGAATTCCTCATCACTAATGCCTTCTTGTCTGGCAAGCTTCAGTGCGCCCAGATAGTCCATCAGCAATTGACCTGTAAACAAAGCTAACAATAAAGCGTGGATCGTAACTGTGAAGTTAACAACAATATTCCTGCAATAGCAAATAACAATTTTCTCTGTGACAAAAGACAAAATTGAACAGTCAATGCACAGGTAAAATCAGAGCATGTCGCAGGTAGTAAATGTCAATCTCTCTCACTCGCCTCAGGGCAGATGACCTGTCCACACAATCACACAATAGCCTCTTGACACAACCAAGATCAAAATTAAATGTTATTTACTAGCAGGATCCCACTTCTGACACCATTGTGATGTTTCCACTTTCTCTCACTAACTTTCTTCTGACACCAGCCGTGATGGGCACGGCACAAACACACTAAATAATCGACTATCTCTCTTCTATAAGTTATAACAAACGATATCTGTATTGCTTACATATATACAATAATTATTAGTTCATTCAATAATAATAGGAACATAGGTCATACAATTTCATGTGAATTTCGATGGAATGAAGTTGATGCAAATCAGTACATGCTAATTAAATGGCTTCGTAATATTCAATTTCTAGCACATTTTATAAAACACATGGGAACATTCAGCATAAGGAAACCTCTCCTTTAGGGGTGTATGGCGCTATCTGGGCACTGGTTCTTCCTCTTTACTCTGGCTTGACTGCGCAGTTAGATCAACAGGTATCGGCAGGTACCAATAGGTCGGGAAGCCAAGAAGCCACGATGTCGTTAATCAAAGTACAAGAAGTTGAGACCAAGAAGGTGTTGTTCTTCCTCCTCTGTAGAAAAACAATCGTAACTTCCTAATCTACTGTTGGAAGGCATGACTTCCATACTTACTCCATGACGGATATTCAACATTAATACTTTTAACCGCTGACACTGTTATAAGACAGGCTGCAGCTCCTATACTCCATAGACTCCCATATAGGCAATAGAATAAACGATCAACACAGTTTTAATGATATTTACACGTTCCCCACGAAGAATAACGCTCTCTCTAACAGACCCCATCCTATAAGGTTTCGTAACACATATGTAACGGCGTTTCCGTGACTCTCTCAGAGGCAGTAGTTATACCAAAGTAAACCCACTAGATTTAGGTTCTGCAATCATGAACATTAAGTAAAATACACATACATCGTACAATTAACTTACCACTCAGCAACAGCTCAAATGCCGACAAGATACCAAAGATACCACGCTCTGACAAAGGATGTTTGCGGGTTCCCTGACCTTCCCCACTCACAAGACTAGTACAAAGTTACAGTTGCAGTTGTGGTCTCCTCTTCGGCACGAAGCTGGTGAGTGCTCTCAGCGGTCTGAAGTTGGAAGGAGCGTTCGGGGATTTATACCCAGTCGGGTAGCGTCCCAAGACGCTCACCGAGTGTACATTAGTTATCCTAATAGCCACCCCCGTCGACTCCACGTCAAATACTATTGAAGCATCTCTACCCCCCAAGCAATTCCCAGGTGATCTGATCGTCAAGTGCGGCGGTCAGGTAAACACTACCCTTTTCGGGTGTCAACGCTTTCCGTTGCATCCCGTACTTTCCCCCTCTGGCCTACAATAACTCTGTCTCCCCGCCGTCAACTATCTTCCCACGCTATTTATACCTTGCCAATCTGTGACCCTGTTACAGTGTTACTCATTCAAAGTTTACATACTTTGATTATTGGCTACTTTTAAATTTGAATGTGAACTTGGTAGTTCTGATAAAACAAAATGTCCATTTTATGGAACGGTTTGTTAAGTCTCTTTTGTACCTGTTAGAATACACTGAAAATATGCCAGTTGTTTTGCACTAAACATGTAAATTTAGAATGTGTACCCTCCTGCACATTGAATGAGGTTGACAACATCAATCAAACTACAACAATGTACATGTAGTTAACAAATTGGACAACTTCGTTGGCGCCGGTACGCCTGGGACCAGATTACGTACACATACACGCTCTGTAGTGTTTTTTCACCATTTAATCGTTTGGAATATTTTAGTGCATCACATTGAGCCCATTGTAAACTGCGGGTTTGTCAGAGAGGAAAGAATCTGGACGGCAGTGACTAGTGACCATTGGAATTTGAAATAATCAACTGAAAAGTTCTACCAACTACGGTTCGATGTGTGCTTTAATCACGTTTGATACCACAACACCGAAGAGTATACTTATTGCATTTAAACGGCGAAATTAGATATTTTCGTTACTTACAACTACATCAAAAAGACTGGGTTTATAAAAAATCGTTTTTGAAAACAGTCATATCTTGAGATACGGTTGGTTAAATAACGATTATGACAAAATTCACCCCGTAACTCTACTTATGACCGTAGTGAAAAACCTTTTTAAAAAACAAAAAAAATTGTAAGTTGTTTTGGATATTTTGAACAATTGAAATGGGTGAATGGTTGGATTATGCAACAAGTTCCCGAATTTGAAGATTCCAGGTAACACGGCAAGGTACGAAATAAGTTTTTGGCTTCTCCTGAAGAGTGGGTCAAATCCAGTTACGACAGTCTTGAATAACATCCGTGATGTATACTTCATTGATGTTTTTACTTTTGAATGTGTTCTTGAGTCTTGGATTTGTCAAAAAAGTGTAATTCAATGTTCCTTCTAATATGGGCCACTAAGACAACCTCAAATCATATCTGGAATGGCATTTCATTTCATCTGTATACTTTTCTATATGTTCCTGGTTTGGCTTTGTAATAATTTGCAAGAAGTCATGAAAATGAAGACTTCAATCGGAGAATTCTGTTCGCACCAAAGAAAAAACTGGAGAAATTTTACCAAGGATTTTCCATGGCTAAAATAGTCAATTCCAGGGCTCTTGAAATGCAACAAAAATCATAGAAAGTCCATTCACTTTTTTTTTTTTTGCTGCAGTTTTTCTCCAACCTTTTTAAATGCGTTTGCTTTAAACCCTAGAGAATTTCAGGGCTATTCCAGTGTAAATCATGCAAAGGCTTTTGATCAAATTCCAGAGCTTTTCTGGAGATCCCTAGACTTCCAGACTACAAAAGAAACTCGCCTGAGAGTGTCTCAAGACACAGAGAACAGTAAGAAATTACCTGCTGACATATTTGTATAGTTGTGTCTAAGTTTGGTCATCACGAACTGAAAAATTATTTCATAATGACCAGTGACCATCAGCCACAGCCATTTTGGTGTCATGAATTTTAGAATTAGGCAACTGACCAGTCTATCCAGTTACTACTAGAATGATAATATCTACCTGGTAATACAAATTCTACCCTTTCTTGTTTATCTGAGAAGATCACATGGGATCCACGTTAGAAATGAACAGATTTCCATAGATGTGTGTGAAGAAAGAAGTATTTCTCATGTCCCTCCCAGCACCCTAAATGCTGGACAGTCCTGTAATATAAGGGACAGTTGTCAAGTATGTACACAATCAGCTGCTTTCCAACAAAAACAGAGTTAATCATTGGGTTACTGCCCCTGGATACTCTAAATCCACTCCATACTAGGAGATACAAACTGAAAGGAAATTTTAAACCTGGTCATGGACACTCCAAATCTATACTAATAAAAGAGAAACTTTACGACATTGCGCGCGCCTCTGTCGCTACTCCTCCGTTAATGTTGATTCTATGGCCTTCAAATTTTACACAGTGCTTAGTATAGTCTGTGGTCGTGTCGCCGGCACATAAAATTTAAATATATTTGAGAAATAACAGAACGTTTATTTCCGTTTTTGTGTTGCGACACATCAAATTTTCGGCAATTTTTTGTCATCGATTATAGTATTCTGTGCGCAAATTGCTTGAGCGATTACAGTCGCCGATTTTGTTGAATCGCCTTGCAATATAGCCGATTGTGCTAAACTGCCTCGGAATAGACCCCCAAATTACATGTCTTATCATGAGGACGCAGATCTACATGTCTTATCATGAGGACGCAGATCTAATGATTTACGTGCACTGTACCTTCAAGAATGCATTTTCTCATAATATTTCATCGACTGAAGTAATCAGACCTATTTAACTCATGATGTTTTACGCCAACGATTACCGCCAACTTCCGCCGTCACACATTTTAAAACAGTGCACAACTGTGGTTAAGTTTCAACTTTGTTCTGATTAGTTTACATCTAGACTAGGTCTATATATCTGTGTTTTAGAATGTGTTTTCAATAGCCTATGCCTACATTCTAGACTAGATCTAGGAAAGGAAAGATTCTGGATTAGGTCGGGAGATTGACGCCACAGTACAGGGCCAACGTTTCAAGCGGCAACGATTGTTGTACGTGGGTGGCCATCACACATTTTAACTGTTTAAAGCAGCGCCCAACAGCAGGACTTTCATTTCGTTGCTCAACAGCAAACCTTTTTGGCTTTGGTTAGGTTTCAGCTTTGTTCTAATTAGTCTAGACTAGATCTAAGTTTTTAATATGCCTAGGAAAAGGAAAGGGTCTGGATTAACAACGTCGTCTATCCAGAAGTTCTACATTGAAGGTATGTCACAATAGTTAACCCATTGTCATCATCTGTCACTGTCACACTGCCTTTTCTTTCTTTCCTATTCCGTTCGTAGAACGGGTAATCAGGCTTGTCCACTATATAACATACTAGGGGATACAAATGTAAATGGAATTGTACACCTGATACTGTAAATCTGCCACAGATTAGGAGATACAAATGTAAAAGGGATTATACACTTGGAGATGGATACTCCAAAGCCACTCCTTACTGGGAGATACAAACATAAAAGGGATTATACAAATTTACATGGATACTCCAAATCCACTCCAAACTAGAAGATACAAACAGAAACAGAATTTTGCACATGATAATCCAAATTTACTATATACCAGGCTCACACAGGGTCCACGTTAGAAATGAATAGATAACTTCCCCAATGTTTTTGAAGAATGCAAACATAGTTAATAGTAATATGACATCAAGTGGCTTACCTTACATTTTAACATACACTTCTATCAAAGAATTGCTGGACTGATCATCAAGATAGAGAGCTCTTCCCATCATCATGTAGAGGGAACAAAACATCTGACAGCAACTTGATTGACATGACTTGGCACTGTGCCCACAGCAACCAAAACAACATGGATCTGATGTACATCTGAAACTACAACTACAGGCTGATCACAATCAAGTCCCATGGCTTTACACTCAACTTCAAAGTATATCTGAATATTTTACCTCCCCAGACACCTCTCACCCTCCCAGTGGTATTATAACAACACAAATATATACAATCAATGCATTTACATGTCCAACTTCTTGGAAAGGCCTTTTCCCTTTCAACTTTCAAAGTATAATGATACATAATGGCATAAAAAGAATATTACACACAAACCTGCCAACTAAATGTCCATTTCAAGTAATGGACACATCAAGTGGCAAGTATGCTCATACCATCTAAATGCAAACTGTCATTTATGATTTCCACAGGTTTGTGTAAAGAAAGAAAAGTATTTCTCATTTCCCTTACAACACCCTAAATATGCTGGAGTCCTCCAAAATAAGGTACAGTTGGCAAGTCCATACACAGTCAGCTTGCTCTTTAAAATAACACAGTAAAAAAAATCCCTTGTATATATTACACAATACAGATGTGCTAGTGAATACCATGAAAAATTGTCTAACATTTCCGGCCATACTGAAGTTTTGTGTGTGCACATGAGGACAAATAAAAGACCAGTTTCAAACATACCATGCATAATATGATGGTATGTTTTGCTAAAGTTTATGGATGATTCAACATATCTTGGCAACTATGCCAACCAAACTTTTTTGTGCTGATTCTTTTCTCTCTGCTGAAGTGTTGCCTTGTGTCATTTGCCTTTATTAGAACAGGACAGTTATTTAAAACTACCCAGTGCGCAGGTTACCGCCATTTCATGACAAGGTTTGCCTCATATGCCGACAGGATGTGCAAAGGGCATTGGTGCGTGGAGGAAATGCAACAGATGTATCCACCAGCCAACAAATAACTGCAAAATAAACCTGAATAAATTGGCGAAGTGGAGTAGATCCAATATAACCATCCAAAACTGCAACTAATAAATTATATTTTATCCAGGTCTGAGTTTGGGTTTTACAGCGCGATGGCACGACAAACAGCTACTTATCTGGGTACATGTTATTTCTGTAAAGCGCATAGAGCATTTTAAATGGATATGCGCTATATAAATGCTATACATTATTATTATTATTATTATGTTTCGTATTCAGATCATCATCAGTTTAAATTTCACTAGTAAACTCACTTTGGTTCAAAATTTTAATGTGCTTCATTGGTAAAAATTCTCAAAACTTGTTTTGTATAGATTTGAACACAGTCAAAGCTCCAGCCCATAAAATGCATACACGCATGAAAAGTCAATGTTGCAGCCTATAAAACGCACATGTATTTCAAATAAGTAACTGTATTTGGCACAGTACCCTAACTACGACTGCCAAGCAAAAACCCAGCTGCACATAGTAAGGGCTGATGTGCAGTTTGAATGTCAATGCCACATACTATAAAATGCGTACGTGTGTTTGCAACATAATTGTATTTGCCACATCACCTTTACTACGACTGACGAGCATAAACCCAGCTGCACATAGTAAGGGCTGATGTGCAGTTTGAATGTCAATGACGCATACTATAAAATGCGTACGTGTGTTTGCAACATAATTGTATTTGCAACATCACCTTTACTACGACTGACGGGCATAAACCCAGCTGTACATAGTATGGGCTGATGTCCAGTTTGAATGTCAATGCCGCTACTATAAAATACGTCCGTGAATTTGCAACATTATTATATTTGGCACATCACCTTTACTACGACTGACGGGTAAAACTGTACATAGGAAGGGCTGATGTGCAGTTTGAATGTCAATGCCGCATACCGGTACTATAAAATACATATGTGCATTTGCAACATAATTGTATTCGACACATCACCTTTACTACGACTGACGAGCAAAAACCCAGCTGTACATAGTAAGGGCTGATGTGCAGTTTGAATGTCAATGCCACATGCCGGTACTATAAAATACATATAAATGTGAATTTGCAACATAATTGTATCTGACACATCACCTTTACTACGACTGACGAGCAAAAACCCAGCTGTACACAGTAAGGGCTGATGTGCAGTTTGAATGTCAATGCCACATGGTGGTACTATAAAATACATATATGTGAATTTGCAACATAATTGTATCTGACACATCACCTTTACTACGACTGACGAGCAAAAACCCAGCTGTACATAGTAACGGCTGCCGTGCAGTTTGAATGTCAATGCCGCATACCGGTACTATAAAATACATAATAATTATGTGCATTTGCAACATAATTGTATTTGACACATTACCTTAACTACGACTGCCGAGCAAAAAACCCAGCTGTACACAGTAAGTTTGCGTCAACGCTGCAGCCTATAAAATATACACACACATGAAAAGCGGCAAAGCTCCAGGATATAAAATGCATACAAGTATGACAAGTCAATGTTGCAGCCTATAAAATACGTACGTGTATTTGCAACATAAATACTATGCATTTAGCAAGACTGACGAGCAAAAACCAAGCTATACGTAGTATGGGCTGATGTGCAGTTTGTGTGTCAAAGCTGCGGCCTATAAAATATGTACGTGTATTTGCAACATAAATACTATGCATTTAGCACATCACCTTAACTACGACTGCTGAGGAAAAACCTAGCTGTACATAGTAAGGGCCGATGTGCAGTTTTTGTGTCAAAGCTGCTGCCTATAAAATACGTACGTGTATTTGCAACATAAGTTATATGCATTTAGCACATCACCTTAACTATGACTGCCGAGGAAAAACCCAGGTGTACACAGTAAGGGCTGACGTGCAAGTTGAGTTAAGCTTGGGCTTCACAGCACGTCGGCATGACAGCGGCCACCCTGCACCTCTCATGGTCCAGCAGGGCATGCCATTGATGTTCCCTATAGAACTTTATCAGTTTAAATTTTCGCCAGTGAAATTAAATAGTTTTGTTCAAGTCTCAGGCAACGACAAGACATCTAGTAACCTAAAGATTTTGTCCTAAGGATTTTGTCCCCCCATTTAGGATTATCTGCTGTGAGACAATCCTTACAATAAAAAGTTAGTGGTGTTTTACATGATTAAGTAGATTCCACCAGGTTTCACTGGAAAGATGTGTCTTATCATTAAAAGCTAAGGGAACACTTGCTGGTTTTTTACAGGATTAAACTTCCCCAAGCCTTCACTAAAGAAATGGGTCCAGTCATTAAGCTTAGATAATACTTTTTGGTTTTTACAGGTAGCTTCCCCCAGCCTTCACCAGAGGGATGTGTCCTGTCATCAAGCTTACATAATATTTGCTGGTTTTACATGATTAAGTAGCTTCCCCTAGGAGCTGCTAACATCCTGGAGACTTATGTTATCCTCTGATTCAATTAACTTCCCTTGCATCCTTTAGCTAAGCCTCAGAGATGTGGATGATCCAAAATGTTCTCTGTAAAATCTTCAGGCCTCAGCCCTAGATTGTGTCTAATCTTTCCCTACAATGGTTTGCCCTGGCCATGAAAACCAATGTTTTTCACTGTTTAGCCAACCTGATGGTTCCAGTAGTAAGACTGTTGAAACTCCCAATTTTCAGACTGGTTTTTATGACATAATAATGGCTATATTGCACCTGTCAGCTAACTTAACCCTAACCGTAAGAAAGGGGTAAAAATGTTACCCCAAAGGTTGTTTTTATGCCCATTTAAATGCTTACAATGAAAATTTTTCTTTGAAACTCAGTATTCCTCCAAAAATCAATTTGACAAATGTCTATTCTAAATTTATTACAAGTGGTTTCGTATTGTATTAACCAGCGGTCATTACTTTACACCCCGTATTTTGAAGGGATGGGGGGTAACTTTGTTACCCCACATCCAAAAGAGAAAGAAAATGTGTCTAGTCTCATGCGTAATGAGCTAAGACAAGGTGCGTGGCTACTGCTTTGTCGGCACTAGGTGTCATTATATGACATATTATCACGCCCATTTTATCAACGCTGAAACTGGGGTAACAATGCCACCCCCAATGTACGGATAGGTATAACCGGATTTTGTACAATGACAAATGTGGGGTAACTTTGTCACCCCATATGTACGGACAAGTATATATTGATTTTTTGACTATATAAAACATGGGGATACTTTGTTACCCCTAACGTACGGATAAGACTGCAAAACACTACATACAGATAGGGTTAATACATTTTCTACTTTCAATTCAAAATTACAGTTAGCAATACAAATTCTAACCACACAGCTCTGCAGTCTTGCCACTACCAGGTAAATTCCCCACCTGCCTGAACAAAGAGCTAGTTGTGCACCACCAGTTCGCCTTGACCATTGACCAGGAGTTTGGGGAATGTTACCAGTTTGGTTCTCTTTGAAAGTCCGGGTCTGGGCTCCACCGATGAGACAAAAAGATCAGGGAACCGCCGTCGACACCTTCCTTTCCTTCATAGCTCCTCATTTTCTGACCAGCCTTGGCCTGGCATCCTATGCTACATGTAGACAGGCTCATTACAAAGTCTGTGTGCAGTTTAAAATCTGAACATTTTTAACTGTTCTGCACTGACCTTATAACAACCCCATATAACAGGACATAACAGAAACAACACAGTCACGTAACAACTACAAACTGGTCCACAATCACAAACAAGGACCTACGGCCACTAGTCAATGAGTCACTACAGAGAACCAAACCACTCCGACAAGCCTGTATGTTTTTCTATATGACAGGTTATAATATTGAACATTCCGAAGAAGATCTTTCAGTCCAAGACAGCCTAATCAAGACAAACTGAACATTTCAAATAAGACCAACATGATGAATTTCCTCCTACAGTTACATGAATGACAAATGCCATGAAAAGATTACAAGCCAATGAAATCAATGACCTTTTACCAAAATTTCAGAATGCTTATTCTGCAAACCATTTGATATGGAAAAGCTATCATCAGTATCTGTAGGAGACAAATTGCCATTTTTAAATGCAACCTTGCCTTACTTATCTTGTTATTATCTTGTATTATTCCTATTATCTGTCTTCTTTTCTAAATTATGGTATACTATTTCCATGTACTAAGCGCAACCGTATAATATATCTAGATCTAGGCTACATTAAAACGGCATTTGGATTCCATGCTATGTCTAGTAGAACCATAGAGATACTCATACTGTTACACGACAATTTCACACAGAATTAGTTTATTCAATTACCCGTTCTATGAACGGTTTCGTTTCTTGGTGCAGAACCAAATTTCCGCATTCAGTTGGCGCATCAAAATGGTATCATTCTTCCGGTTGACTCAAAATGGTGAATTAAAATAGAATGACCGAAAAAATCTTATTTCGATAAATTATGGGACAGGAGTTTTCGCATGTTTTATGTGTCAAAAACCTGGGTATGTAGATACTGTGGACGTGTGTAAAATTTGAAGCGTGTGGACTAAGTATTAACGGCGGAGTTGGCTAACATAGCCTCCAAAGTTCACTTTTATAATTACGGTATATTATATTATCACATGACAATGATTATTTTTTTATAATAAGATTACTACTACTACTCATACTTTTTTTTCTAAGGGCTCAGATTGAAATGCCAGTTGGAAAGCATTCATTCTGTGCATGACTCAGTCATCAGAGATCACTATTAGATACATAATTAAAGGAAATTGAAGAAAAAACAAGGAAAAAAAATATTTAAAAACCAAAAGCTACCTATATAGGTAAGTTTGTACATAAATACATAAAGGAGTTCATAATGAACAGATAAATAAATAGATAATTATGATAGTAGGCTACATGAATATCCAGGAATTGACCAAGTAAATTTGTATTTGTATAACTCGTTAATCCCATTTGGGAAATTTGCCTTTGTGCCATTGCAGTCCAGTTACAACTGGAGCAAGCACGTCGTCGCCAGAGTGCAGCGCTGGTCAGCAGTTCTTTTGGGGGGGGGGGGGGGGGGGGTAGGGATGAATCATTTAATTTTGCAAAAACCCAAGCTACAGATCTCAGGGTTTTTTGTTAGTTATTAATTTCTAATTTCTTTCCTCACTAGCTTAAAAATACCTTTTACATTTTCATCTACCCCTTCTTTTATATTCAACAGAGGTCTATCTTCCGTTTTTGATTTTTATAAAAATTTCCTTCAATTCTCGTCTTATAGCATTTGTAACCTCCCAGTGGTCAAAATAAATTCTAGAATAATGCCAATTATCCCAGTGATATCTTGCAAGAGTTTCCAGCTATTTTCATTAAACATTTGATACAAATATTTCATTCCCCCTCTAACCCATTTTTCTATCCACAGTGGCCTATTTTCATATCTAATATTATTGTTACTGAATAGAACTTGCCAGCCTATACCATTTGGATCAATGTCGTTCTTTTTCCCTATCCCCCTTTTTTTTCAAAATCTAACCAAGTTTTAATTACATTCTGCCAAAAAAAAAAAAATGGGCTTACTGTACCAACAGATTTGACTTCTCTTGCTTTAATATCTGACTTGGTTAAGGTAATGTAAGGTTACCAGGTTTTTGCAGAAATGACTGTCTAATTTTACTCCTGTTCAGACAGTTTTAGATACTTCTGTAAACATATATCTTTAAACTATTCTTAAGGAAGACATTTTGCTGATCCTTAATACTTGTTACTCCTAAACCTCCCTCGTTTGGTTCCCTACATAAGGTGCTTCTCTGGATTTTTTTCAAAAGCTCTTTCATTTGAATATTTTGGGGGTTTTTTTGCCACAGAAATTAATATGATTGGATCTACTTCAGCCAGATACTCATCATACTTATGATTTACCATTATTTCATGTTATTGATGTTACTGTTATTACTAGTTGGCCTGTTGACTCGGCCAATACACAGATATGATTTTTAAAGTTGCATTTCCACTTCCAATGTGTAAATTGAGGCGCAGAACGAAATTTCCTGTGTTACTTTTTTATTCTACACGAAGAAAATGCGTCTTTTTCTTCCGGCTGAAAATGTTAGAACACTTTCTTCTGTTCAACTCAGTTGTGGCTAAAGAACAACGAAAGTGTTAAAAATATACCGAACTTCAAGCCCGTTTAAAATATGCCCACGTACACCTTTCTATGTGCAACAGGATATTTCATAGAATTTAAGGCTCAGCAGTTACAAAGTCTTTCTTGACTATAATGGAGGCCTTACTTTTTTTATAATATGATTACTACTTGTAAATGTCTTGTTCCATGAAAGGTAAAAGACAGAAGGCACCACTTGAGACTGAAAGGAATCCACACACAAAGTTAGGTTAGCTGGGTGTTGCCCTGGATAAACTTGATTTTGACCCCTCCCCCCCCCCCTTCCTGACCCCCTCTCTTCAGCCACCTCCATCTTTCCCTTCCTCATAAGATAAGATAAGATAAGATAAGATAAATTTTATTCGTCCTTGTACAAGGAAATTTGTTTTGATCATTGAATACATAACAATATAGTTACAGAAGCAGAAAGTATGATACATAGCGCGCACACACACATATATACACACACACTGATAAATTAACTAAATTAACAAAATTAACAGTGCACACAATATGCTTCCCTAACTAAAACACATTGACCTGACACGCAGGACATAATTCAACTGTGCACAGATTACGATCAAGATGACGACATTATTGTAACATCCTAGTTGATGATGGAATAAACGATTTAAAGTAGCGCTCAGTTTTAGTTTTCTTTGACAACAGCCTTAAACTTCTTACAGATCTTATATATTCCTTGTTCAGGGGATGTTGGGGGTCATTTATAATAATATTAGCTTTTTTAATACAAGCACCAGTGTACAGCTCATCAAAATATGGCAGATCACAGATACAAATTTTGGATGCTTTTTTAATTAAATTATTGATCTTATTTTTATCTTTTTGTAAGATGTTTCCTCCCCAACAGACAACTCCATACATCAAAACGCTCTGAATAGCCATGGTGTAAAATATTTTCAGAATGCTTTTGCTAACTTTTAAAAAGCGGAGCTTTCTGAGGAAATACATGCGCTGGTTGGCTTTCTTGTATACATATGTTACATGCGCATGCCAGTTAAGCAATGAATCAATAGTAATGCCAAGATATTTGGCCTCTGTGACAATTTCAACCTCTTCATTGTTGATAGCAAGAGGGCAAACAGGACCGTTGTTATTTTTCCTAAAGTCAAAAACAAGCTCTTTTGTTTTCTTAACATTCAGTAGAAGATAGTTGTTATTACACCAACAATGAAAGGATTGTACAATGTTAGAATATTCGTGGCCAGAGTTAGGTAAAAGGCCTAAAATAGCAGAGTCGTCGGCAAATTTAAGAAGGTAAACGTTGTTGTGTGTCACAGTGTCATACATCTCTATTCTGGTCCTCTCTCTCCTTTCCTCCTTCTATCTGATGCAGTTCTATAAAACAAAATCTGCTCCTATTTTCCTTAGTTACTGCAAAACATGCGGGCTGGTTGCCTGAATTTCATTTCATTCGTCTTTCATTTTTGCTTTTGATCTCACCTTCCATTACTGTAGCTCTTAACGGCCACTAACTAACTTTCGAGGTCTTTGTAAATAGACTTGGATGACTACATCAAGCACTTTTCTAGGGATGCCTAGACTTCCAGACTGCAAAAGAACCCCGCTGGACGTGTATCAAGACAGATTAGTAAGAAATAACCTGCTGACATATTTATATTGTTGCGTCCCAGTTTGGCCCTCATCATAAACTGAAGAATTATTTCGTAACTGTCATGATTCAGATGTTAAAACTCACGCAGAGAGTGAGTTGTTTTACCAGGGCCAGGAGAAATTGGCTGGTGGCCTTGAACGGCCCTCGCGAATTATAGTTGGTGAGTAAATAAATGTAAAGTTAAACTGTTAGAGTCACGCTTGTCGGTTTTAATGTTCGTGATTAATAAGTAATGGAGTAGGGGTGAAACAAGGTGGGGATAGTTGACATTGTTAAGTATGACTAGACAAGTCATTGAATTGAATAATGATTGTGCATATATATAAATAGTTTTTTTGCAACTGCATAATTACCTACAAGCCGAAGTGTGCTTCTGTAGGCTACCCAGCAGTGCTAGTCCGCTGGCCCGTTAACTGGCTGGTAGAATAGTGCAGACGTATTACTACAATTAAAATGGTGGGAGGTTTCGACCTATGAGATAGCTGAACTAATTGGGCCAGCGGACTAGCACGCTGGGTAGCCAGATAGTATAAAACATCGTGTAACGTTCAGATTTGGTGAATACAGACGAGCAGAAGCATCGTGTCGTGAAGTATCTCCGGTTGACCAGTACCTGAACTGTGTGTTTTGAAGACAAGAAGTCCTTGCTAACGGACTGACTGAGCTCTAGAAAGAAAGGTCTGAGTGGGCTGACCTTTGAAAGCCCACGCTGCGCTATATTGATGTTCGCGCCTACCAGTAGGCATGACCAATGGTACTATATCTTATTTATTCAAGCATAATAGAGATCGGAGATAGAGAGAGAACTACAGCCTCATAGGAAGACTAAGGAAACCCCAGCTGGCACTCGACCACGAGTGTCCTGTATCATAGATCTATTGCCATAGTATGATTGGAATAATATAGCACATTGTTGATGAATTGAATAGTGATTGTGCATAAAATATAGTCTTTTGGCAACTGCTTAAATTACCTACAAGCCGAAGAGTGCTTCTGTAGGCTTTGAACATACTGGGCTCTCCTAACACTCAAGCCCATATGATTTAGGGAGAGTTTGCCTGGCGACTGGCCAGTGGCGACTCAACTGTCACTTTAAATTGATATCTAGTTTCGTATAATATACCTATTTGCTATTGATTGCAGTACCTCCATAGTTACATGAATATCATTGGTTATGTTATTAATTAGAGTTTTTTTGGTTTGAATATATACCCCTATTGTCTTTTGTTTTGTTATTGATATTTATGTAAACTATGGCCTGACCGGCCTGACATATATACGCTCTAGTTATTTAATACTTTTCTTGTGTGGTTGTGTCCGAGTGTGAGTTAGCTGCCTCTCGTGCAGTCGTAACATCCCCAAGACCCTAACTCTGCTCGTGACAGTAACGACCACTAACCATCAGCCATGACCATTTTGGTGTGACAAATTAAGACAACTGACCAGCCTACCCAGTTACAGCTGCAGAATAATATTGCCTAATACAAATTCTACCCTGTTGTTCAGGCGATGAGATCATATGGTGATATACCTTAGAATTTGATTTTATAACAGGGCTTAGAATCCTAGCACAAGGGCACCCCCATAAGTCCTTTGAGCACTCCAAGATCCATGCAAAAGTGTTCCTACTTACGGCTCTAGCAGCCAGCTGGTTCCATACTTGTTGGGTTCGTCCGGTCTTGTCACAGTGTCACTCATCCTTCCCTCACCCTGTCTGTATCCCACATCAATAATTCTGGTTATGGGGGAGCACCTCAGCATCTTCACAAGTCCAAAATCTTCATGAGCTCTTTTCTGTCATGCTGCAGGTCTCCACAAACAGCAGCATTGTCAGCAAGTACACTGACTATCTCATTGCCTCTAAAACCAGCACAGCCCAGGTAGTATATCCATGTGACGAACAGGGTGAGACTTTGGAGGATATCAAGCCATTCGCTCCAAAGTATGTTGCTAATGCCATCTACTGTCCACAGCACCTTAGAAATGGGCAGGTAACTATCCTAATTTTATTTGAAAATACAAAGATGGTTGGTTGTTAATGACAACAAGTGACTTACCTTGTATTTTAACAAATACTTCTATCAATGAACTGATGATCAAGCCCGAGAGCTGTGCCCGTCGTCACGTAGAGGGGACAGAACAGCTGTAAGCACCTTGATTGACATGATTTGGCACCAAGTCCACAGCAACCAAAACAACTTGAATCTGATGCACATCTGAAATTTAAGCTATAGGTTGATCAAAGTCATGGCCCATGGCTTTACATTCAACCCCAAAGTATATCTCAGTATAGTACATCTACCGCCCCTCCCCCATTCCAAAGTATAGTTCAATATCTCCCTTTCAACTTTCAAAGTATGATGGCATATAACAGCATAATAAGATCATTATACACAATAAACCTGCCAACTAATGTCCATTTCAAGTTATAGACACCTCAGGGTCAAGTATGTCCAGGTCATAGAAAAGCAAACCAAAACTGTCATATAGTTATGATTTCCATAGATTTTTAGAAAGGAAATTATTCTCTCATGTCCCTGGCAACACTCAAAATGCAGGACACTTCTGTAAAATAAGGTAACAGTTGGCAGGTCTGTATACAATCAACTGCTCGCTGACATAAACATGAATCTTTTCATTCCCGACCCCTGAGCCCCTGTATATACATAAGAGACCTGCTAGTCAGCCCCAGACATGATTGTTGAAACAATTCTGATCGCACTGGCGTGCACAAATGAGAGAATACCGACATTCAAGGTCAGTTTCTTAGTACATGTACCATGCATATGACAGTGTGTGTTTGTTTCTTCTTTCATAAAAAGAAAAAGGATTTGGCCGGGAGAGTTCATTCTTCCAACAATATATAAAACATATTTCCAGCAAGTCAATATACCCAATGTCAAACTACTTGAAATATAACTCAGGCAAAAACATTAAACCATGGATGCATTTCCAATATGTACAAATGATACCATAAATTACATTATGCCTGAGTGCCTCCATGTTAAAGAAAAGACACAACTATAAGTACTTTCCACATACAGATACTTCTTACTATAGTTTATACATAAAGCAGTCCACTGAAATGTTACAATATCTTGCTTGAAAAATATTTTGTCCTTTTTAAAGCTAGTCATGTCTCAATATAGCACCTCTGCCAAATGTACACAGTCAATGCAATTACACCTTAAGCCTCTTGAAGGCCTTTTCATTTCTCCCCCCCCCCCCCCCCCCCGTCCCTTTCCAACTTTCAAAGCACTATGATACATAAGATAAACAAAATATTATACACAATAAGCCAACTAATGTCATTTCAAGTTATGGACACCTCAAGGGGCAAGTATGTCCAGTGTCAGTTATGATTTCCATAGATTTTTAGAAAGGAAATTATTCTCTCATGTCCCTGCCAACACTCAAAATGCAAGACACCTATGTAAAATAAGGTCAGTTGGCAGGTCTGTACACAACAACTGCACAACTGCTGGTTAACATAAACGTGATGAATCTTTTCATTCCCGGCCCCTCACCCCCTGCATATAATATACATTTTATAACAGACCTGCTAATCAGCCCCAGGCATGATGACTGTCAGAACAATTCTGTCTGCACTGGCATGCACAAATGAGGGAGAATACAGACATTCAAGGTCAGTTTCTTGGTACATGTACCATGCACATGACAGTGTGAATTTGTTTTTTCTATAATATAAAATAAAGGATCTGGCAGGGAGAGTTCATTCTCCAAACTACATATATAAAAAATACTTCCAGCAAGTCGCTATACCCACACCAAACTGCTTAAATGTTACAATATCTTGCTTGAAAATCGGCCATGAATATGACAATGTACATTTGTTTTTCTTTCAATTCATATAAAATAAAGGATTTGGCAGGGAGAGTTCATTCTTCTAACAATATATAAAACATATTTCCAGCAAGTCAATATACCCAATGCCAAACCACTCGAAATATAACATGTAAACATCAAACCATGGATGCATTTCAATTATGTACACATGATAAATTACATCACACCCGAGTGCCTCCTTGTAGGTAGTCCAAATTGCCCTGCTGAAGGGGCGAAATCACGTTTTGGCATAATTTTAGGCCAGCATTACAAGGCTATTACTGCTGTTTTTAATGTGTGTAGCCATGTGTTTTTATTGCTTGAACAAGAAACAGTCTTGCTATTTTCGCCCTCAGCCACGCATACTGATTTGACCCCCTCATAACAAAGGACCGCGGCACATCGCGCCGATGTAGCGCACGTGTTTGAAAATGACACACAAAAAGCCAGATAAATGAGGTTAATTCAATGTATTTTTCATCCTGTTTTAAGTTGAAATTCCTTTGGAAATCGTTTGTTGAAAAGTTTGTTGATCGAGAAACTGGCAGGAACTTTAATAGATCAGGATCAAAATTATATGCAACTGAACCTCAGCCTTTGCATTTTCAGGGTGCGCCAAAATTAGACTTAGGGCATGTTTCGGCACGAAGCCCCGACTGTTTTTATAGACCCACCCAATACTTAATTTCGTCACCTTTTTCTGACACTCAGTGCTAAGACAATGGCAACGCAGTTGACCTAATTTTCAATTAAAAAGACAAAACAAATCATTATTTTAGTCTCCCTTGTAAGAGTTCACACAAAATTGACATCGGATGACGTTTGATGATTAAAAAAAGTAAAATGAGATGCTTGGACTATATTTGGATCCCTCGAAAAAAACTGAGCGTAATGTACACCCCCTCGACTTGGAAACTGATAATATTTAATGCTGCGACTCAATAAACAGTCATTTTATGGGCAGTCAAAGTTGGACTATTGTGCAATTTGCAAAAGGTAGCAAATTCGAAGTGTTTTTTTTCCACTTTTGAAAATGCCATAACTTTCAAACCCTTTAAAGCCAGAATGACAAATTTGATATCAAAATTCTTAGAAAAGCAAGCTCCATCAGATTAGACAATAACTGGTGAGTTGTGATAAAAAGTAAAAATCAGTTTGGACTACCTACTATATGCCAAAAAAAACCAACAAGATACATCCATAAGTACCTTCAAAATACAGATACTTCTTACTATATTTTACACACAAAGCCCTCCACTTAAAGTTAAAGTAAATGTTATATTATCTCAAGACGGTATATCCACACCAAACCGCTTGAAACATGACTCATGTAAAACATTAAAGCTCTGGATGCATTTCAGTTATGTACACATGAAACCACATTGATACCATAAATTACATTATATCTAAGTGCCTCGATGTCAAAAAAAGATGCATATGCAAATACCTTACACATACAGATACTTCTTACTAAACTTTATGCACAAAGCACTCCACAAAAGTTGTTACACTAGCTTGCTTGAAAAATGCTTTGTGTACTTTTCAAAGCTGGTCAGTATATTTCAATATAGTACCTCCCTCTGCCCCCCCCCCCCCCAAACTCCAAAGTATATCTCATTACCTGTACTTACCCTAGATCCCCCCCCCCCCCCCAAACCTCCTAACAACACAAATATATACAGTCATCCTACCACCCCCCCCCCCACCCAAATCCTTTTCCCTTAATATTTTCAAAGCATGATGGCATATAATAGCATATAAAGATTATTATATTATACACAATAAACCTGCCAACTGATGTCATTTCAAGTTATGGACACCACAAGGGGCAAGTATGCCCAGGTCATAGGAAAGCAAACCAAAACTGTCAGTTATGATTTCCATAGATTTTTAGAAAGGAACAGTTGGCAGGTCTGTACACAATCAACTGCTGGCTATCACACACATCGTCGCTGCAGGATTCTAAACGGCTAACTCTGAAAATGCAGTGTGCTAGTTTTTTCCGGAATTAAGAGTGACACCACATGACATCCTATAAATAAAAAAAAAAACCTGGATATGTAATCGGAAATATTTTTAGTATCAGTACCGATTCCCAGCTCCAAAATGTCTATAATAGCCTTGCTGTTCAGTTTTTCCACTCTCCTGTAAAATTTACAAAAACCAAGTTAGCCGTTTAAATTCCTGCAGCGACGACAGTTGGCAGGTCTGTACACAATCAACTGCTGGCTATCAAACACATGATGAATCAATTAATTCCCAGCCCCTGACCCTCTGTAATACACATTACATAACATAGACCTGCTTGTCAGCCCCAGACATAATGATTGTCCAAACAATTCTGACCGCAATGGTGCGCCCAAGTGAGAGAAAATACAGTCATACATTTGCATCTACAACACAGTTTCTGGCATTGGCCCTAAAGTCGCGATCCCCCATATTCTCACACTGAATCTTTGCCACAAAGACAGTCGCTGAAAACTTTTGTCTGATTCTCCATCGGAAAAAAACCTGCCGCCATCAAATTGTTAGAATTACAACAATTGTCAACTTGCAGGTCTGACAATAGCACAAAATAATAGGCCCATGTACATAATATATACACAATAAATATCTACATGCCAACTGACAAAGGAGGAAAAACATGAAATGCCAACAGAAGCTCTCAAATGACATAGAAGAGGGAGAGTCTCGAGATGCTAACTGAAGCTGAAAAATATTTCCAGCAAAGTCCGTATACCCATGCCAAACTGCTCGATACATGACCCATGTAAAACATTAAACTCAGAATGCATTTCAATTATGTACACATGACACAACAAATTACATTCTACCCAAGTGCCAATGCATAAAAAAAGATGCATATTGATGTTGTTGTGCTCCAACCGAGGAACTGGAAAAAATTGACCAACTCATTTTTTTAGCTAAAAATAGTCACGTCTTTCCGGGGTTTCCTATTCAAATGAGATGTCCACACGCACTCTAAATAGCAAAATTGAGCTTCGATGCCTTCAATAGAACAATTCTAACAGTGTATGTGGCTGTTCTAGTCGTGTAACTGATTTCTGTGGAGGAATTTTGTCGTGCTCTAGTCGTAAGTGCCCGACAATACTGTGTGATAACCGCGTAACAGGATTAACCGGCTTAAAGACCTGCATTTTAAACAAAAAATATTTCTTACGACAGAAAGACAAGTTTTGTTTAATTAATTATTAATTAATACGACCAAAAAAATATAGTCCTGTATAAAAAAAATCTCGTAAAAAGTTTTTTTTTCCTCTCCTGGAAAACAATCCCAAAACCAGTTACACGGTTAGAGTACAACACCATCTATATATAGTTACCTTACATATACAGATACTTCTAACTATACTTTATACACAGAGCATTCCACTTAAATGTATTACAATATCTAGCTTGAAAGAGATGTTATGTGTCCTTTTGTGCGCCCCAACCCCCCCCCCTCCCCCCAAAGTATATTTCATTCCTGTAACTGTACCTCCACTAAAAACACCCCCTCCTCCTGACAACATAAATATATACAGTCAATGTGATTCTACCTTAAGCATCTTGGATAAGGCCTTCCACTTCTCTTCCAACCCACTCCCCTTTCCCTTCCAACTTTCAAAGCATGATGGTATACAACAGCATAAAAAGAATATCATACACAATAAACCTGCCAACTAATGTCCATTTCAAGTTATGGACACCTCAAGGGGCAAATATGCCCAGGCCATAGAAAAGCAAACCAAAACTGTCATGTAGTCATGATTTCCATAGATGTTTAGAAAGGAAATTATTCTCTCATGTCCCTGCCAACACTCAAAATGCAAGACACATCTGTAAAATAAGGAAACAGTTGGCAGGTCTGTACACAATCAACTGCTGGCTAACATAAACATGAATCTTTTCATTTCGGGCCCCTAACCGACCCCCATTACGTAACAGACCTGCTAGTCAGCCCCAGACATAATGACTGTCAGAACAATTCTGAGCACACTGGCGTGCACAAATGAGGGAGAATACAGACATTCAAGACCAGTTTCTTGGTACAAGTACCATGCATATGAGAATGCGAGTTTCTTTTTTCTTTAATATAAAATAAAGGATTTAGCAGGGAGAGTTCACTCTCCTAACTACATATATATAAAAAAAACTTCCAGTAAGTCGGTATACCCACACCAAATTGCTCAAAACATGATTCAAGTAAAACATTAAAGCCTGGGTGCACTTCAGTTATGTACACATGAGAACATATGGCAGTTTCCACGGTAATTAGGTCAAAAGTCAGTCCCGAAATTCTAACTCGTGTAATGAAAAAAAAGCAGGCGAAAATGCTCTCCTTTGACTTCAGTTCGAATTGAAAGGCAATAAGGAAACACTAAAATCAATATCATGACTTTTATTATAGGAATAATATCAATTATCAATATAAATTGCATTCTGATCGTGAGAAAAACGACCGATGAAAGTTCCCAACCGAAAATGCCCAATTAAATTAAATGTTTTGTGTGGAATTTTTATTTTTTTTTAAATAAAACCTATTTAGACATGCTGTCCAAAACTCTTAACGCGTACATTTTCATCCTTTGTCTTATTTGTCTTGTTTGCCGGCATGAAATACGTTCTGAATGCGACCCAGTTTATAATGGCCTGTCGGACGCTCTGTGCTAAAAATTGCACATATATCAGCTGTTGTTTTAAATCTCTTGAATGTTTTTTTTTATCAAAAACATACACGCTCCCTTTCAAAGGAATACCAAAATTTCAATAGCTTCTCACGATATGAAAACTACAAAATTTGTCATAAAAAGAAGACACCGGCTGAGAAGGAAGACCTGCTTTCGAGAGGACATTCTTCCTTAAAAATACTTTCTTCTGGAATATTCTAATGGTAAGAAATTTAATTTATCGTGCCTTTGTCACTTCCCAAACTTTGTCGGACACTTTTCTAACGATCTGAATAAAGATTCAATTTCCAGAAAATCTGGGTTTTAACTTTGAATTTCAGTCTGAAAACTGAAACCTGGGCAGAAATGGAAGCATAGGCCCTTCCTATTTGCGTTCAAAGTGTGTTCACATAGCTCTCGATTAGAAAATCTGCATGTTGGTGTAAATTCAGATCGTAGAAAAGAGTGACAGATTAAGATCTGGTCTCGATCAGATCGTTAGAGCGGTGACAGACGTCCATTAGACTTAATGGCCGATGCTTCTGACAGGTTTTCTTCGAAAGTTAGAAAATGATGACAGACACTTCAGATTGTGAAAAATGATGACAGATTTTAACTTAGTATTTTTGTAATATTAGATCTAGGACCTAAACATTTATACTCCAGATAATCTAGTCTAGATCTAGATCCAGTTATTAGATGTTCTGATCCAGAGATTCTTGATTAGAATCCACACAGATCCACACTAGATTACTAGAGATCTAGATCAGCAAACTGCATTATTTTCTAATGAATCTGAAGGATAGATATATCACCTTTTTAGATATAACTGCCTGAGAGAGAGAAAATTCACAACTTATCATGTAGGCCTACCGTTTTAAATTTAACCAGTGCTATATTTTAACAGGGACTGTGTTGCATTAAGTAGGGGTTACGTTGTCACTCAAGATAATGTGATTTCCAGTTGGAGACCCAGGTCTGGACCCTCACTGAGTCCTTGGGAAAGACTAGTTGTGGGATTATGAATAGATAGATCTAGTAAGTTACAATTTTTCAAAACATTTTTATACACAAGCATAATGGCATTATGTGTTGCTCATGAATAATAGTTTATAAATTTTTTGTATTTGCATGCAGCCTTCAGATACAATGATCTCCACTAGCGCCCGTTGGTACGAGCAGTAAGAAGAAAAGGATCCTACAAAGTATGCTGAATACCTTGACAAGTTCTTTTGACATGGGACATTCATAATCTTTTTACTATTTATTATTACACTAATATAATTCAGTTTTGAAAACAATAATAAGCATGGTAAATAACAGAAACTGAGAACACTTGTTTGTCTTTTATCAATTTATCACTCGTCTGTTTTGACATTTTTGTCGGAATGTGATGAAATTCTGAAGGAATAATTAAAGGAACACACAGCCTACTTGATGTGGGTATTAGCTAACAAAAATTCAATTTATCTAGCTGCATTTACCTTTTTTTTATGTCAATCTAGGCACTTTAATCCAACTAATTACCACTTTTAAATTTTAACCCTCAGCAAGGGGAATAATCATGAAAATAATCTGTTTTATTGCGTAACCAGGGACCTGGCTGACTCTAAAATTGCCATATAATCTGACTTTGTTTCAGAAAGACGAATCCAACCATATATTACATGGTCAGGTTTGATCTAGTGAAAAATTTGACTGAATATTAAAAAACAGGGAAGCTCTGAATGGTTATACCGTGGAAACTGCCATATGATAACATAAATAACATTATGCCCAATTGCCTTCATGCTACAAAAAAAAAAAAGATACCTTTATAAGTACCTTACATGTACAGATACTTCTTACTATACTTTATACACAAAGCACTTCACATAAATGTTACAATATCTTGCTTGAAAACCTGCCAACTAATGTCCATTTCAAGCTATGGACACCTCAAGGTGCAAGTATTTCCAGGTCATAGAAAAGCAAACCAAAACTGTCAGTTATAATTTCCATAGATTTTTAGAAAGGAAATTATTCTCTCATGTCCCCGCCAACATTCAAAATGCAGGACACTCCTGTAAAATAGGGAACAGTTGGCAGGTCTGCACACAATAAACTAACAAACACATGATGAATCAATCAATTCCCAGCCCCTGATCCCCTGTAATGTACATTACATAAGACAGACCTGCTAGTCAGCCTCAGACATGATTGTCGGAATAATTCTGATTGCACTGGTGTGCACAAATGAGGGAGAATACAGACATTCAAGACCAGTTTCTTGGTACATGTACCATGCATATGAGAATGTGAGTTTTTCTTTCATATAAAATAAAGGATTTGGCAATGAGAGTTCACTCTCTTCTAACTAGTAAGCGGCCCTGAACCTTTCTGGTAGGGTCTGACTTCTTTTAACTGGGTTCCTATTTATCTTACGGCTTTCACTGTCTGAATGGCGTCTAACTATCACAGTACGTCATGGGTCTACAGGACCCAGAAGTAATTAAAAATGTTTGTAATGATCTTATTTCTGAGACTTTTTGCTCGAAATTCCAGGATTCGATGACGCCATTGCCCCATATTCCATGGTTTCAAAATTTTTTAATATTCAGCTGATGGTCACCAGCACACATGCATTTTTTTTTTACTATTCCTACCCGAATGCCCTGGGTCTCAGAGACACCGTACTTTTAAAGAGGAGTTTGTTGTAGGATTTTACTGTAGTCATACCCTTAGTTGTACATTCTGTGTTTTCAGATACACTATAGTCCTAAAAAACATTTTGTTTCATGCTGCCGCTGTCTGAATAGTGCTTGATTAAACTGAAACATTTCTCTTTATATGTGATCTAGTCCATGGCCATAATAACCACAGAGAGCCACACTTGGCGAAATGAATTTCCTACCTTATATAATCGGACAGGAAGTTACCGCGCTTTCTTTTTCCTCCAACCAGCTCTATTAGAATTTTTAAAATCCACTCTCAATCTTTTTCTGTCCACAGAAACTTTTGACATGATGTTCAACTCAATTCTAGATATTTTTCATCACTTGGAAAATCCACTTGACTAAATGAGCAATGGAATGAGGGAAGTAAGAATACCCCCATCTTCTTTAAAACTACAAGTAACAACAGTTTTTGGCATAGGTCCTAAAATCGTGATTTCCCATATTTTCACATTGAATCTTTGCCACAATGACAGTCTCTGAAAACTTTTCTTGTCTGATTCTCCTTCAGAAAAAAATGTATCGCCATCAAATGGTCAAAATTATGACAATTGTCAACCAGCAGGTCTGATAATAGCACAAAACAATAGGCATATGTACATAATATATACACCATAAATATCTACATGCCAAATGACGAAGGAGGGAAGACACGTGATGCCAATTGAAACTCACAAATGATGAGGGAGAGATTCAAGGTGCCAATTGAAATGAAGCTGAAAAAATATTTCCAGCAAGTCAATATACCCAGGCCAAACCACTCGAAACATGACTCATGAAAAAACACAAAACTCTGGATGCATTTCAGTCAGGTACACATACCACATGATACCATAAATTACATCATACCAGAGTGCCTCCGTGTCAAAAAAGAGACATATCTATTAAGTACTTTCCACATACTGATAGTGATACTTCTTACTATACTTTACTCACAAAGCACTCCACTTAAATGTTACAATTATCGTCTTACTTGAAAAATGGTTTGTGTCCATTTTAGCTCGTCAGTTTAAGTTCATGGGATGCACCTTTGCCGTGCATGAGAAAGTGCAGTTTTTATACTCAATCCAAGTACATAAGATGCATTCTTGCAATGTCTTTACATAGGATTCTACAAACTTACAGTAGCAAATATTTCCCACTTTAATTTTAAATGTGTACCAAGTAAATCCAGGCTTTTTCAGCTTTTTGATCCCAAAGGACATCACCAGAGGTGTCTTTATAATTCTCCTCAAACCAATTCCAGTTGAATTACTTTTTCAGTTTTGCATATATGTCTTTGACATCTCCACCCCATCAAATTACAGTGAACATATTCATGTTCTAGCATTGCTGATGACGCCATTACAATCAAATGCATCTAGAGCTAGATCTTTAATCACTTTCTTACCCCTGGATCTAAGTCTACAACATGTGCATTAGAAACTAAATTTTCAAAAATGAACACATCTCTTTTGTGGCCTGTCAGGAGCATATTCATACCAGGTCTTCAGACACAATCAGGTGATTTTCGGGTTTTGAATTTAACAGGAACAAAAATTTGGGAGGGTGAATTTTGAAAGCAAGTTTCTGACCAAGCAATTTCCTGAAAATCTCAAATCATCCAAAATCTCCGGAAAAAAGGAAATCATTTACAAAATTGGCATCTCTGTCTGACAAAGAGGAAGATGAAGAAGAGGATACCCATGAGGAACAGCCGGACAGACAGTGGCCAGTCAGTATCCTTGCACCTGTGGAGAGACTTTCCACAAGCTTATTTCGACGGTAGATGTATATATTTCTTTATAATTGACGTGGAGCCTATAAATACACATGTACTACCACTAACCAGGGTTGGCAGTGGAAAATGCTAATAATAATAATAATGAAGATCAATTTTACAGCACCCAGACCAAAAAATTTGCTTTAGGCGATGTATAAACAGCCGTGTTCTCTCCATCTGCATCTAACCTCCCCCCCCCTATCTATTCAATACACTCTTATGCTACACACAGACACATGACACATAACAGGCACATAAGGCAGAAACTAAACAATAAAGAGTAAATAATATAAAAATGAATTGAAAAAATTAATGGATTGGGAATGAGATTTCACAACTGACAATGTTTTTGGAAAAGATGTGTCTTTAGAACAGTTTTGAATTTTGAATTGGTGGATGCCGGTCGCAGTGATTTTGGCAGTGAATTCCAGATTTCAAGCCTTCTCTGAAAAAGATATTCTCTCATTCCCAACGCAGATATTCTCAACATCACTAGGATTCCATCCTCTGTGTTACACAATATCACCTCCGTCTTACCTTTGTTCATGTTTAGCTTATTAGATTCCATCCATTGTTTCACATTGCCAGTGCAACACTATAGAGGTAACTGTTTCTTAATGTCAGCAGAGGGAAGAGCAGGCTTATCCAGCTGGGTGTCGTCAGCGTACATATGATATTTCACATTATGCTATCTTAAAATGGAACCAAGTAGCTGTGTGTACAACGTACACAAAAAGAGAATACAGAACGGTGAGGCACACCAAAATGTAGTTTAAAAGTTGCTGGAAAATTTCTATCTACAAGAACTGATTGAGTACGATCACATAGATATGACTTGAAGCATTCGATAACAGTCCCAGATAAACCAAAGGTCTTATCTAGTGTCTCAATGAGGATGGAATGGTCAACAGAATCAAGAGCTGCACTAAGATCAAGGAGGGCCAAGCTGGAAACTTTCCCTCCATGGCTACTAGACCTACTAGATGTAATTCAGACAGTGAAATCAAACAACAGATCAAGCTATATCTATATTTATATTCTAATACCTGAATCCCTGATCTGATCTAACACAGGACTTCATAAAACAATGGGATGAAAAAGCACATGAGCAAAAACTTGCCAGATCCAACCAGAATGCACACAACTGATGAATAGCAAACAGCTTGCGACCCCTGAAAAATTTAGCCCAAGCTCCGTCACCCCTCCCCCTTCCTCTCCCCCAGTTCACCCCCAATGGTTTCAAGTGAAACAAGGTAACTTCACATTTGACGGGACATTTTCCCTTTGCAAATATCGAGATATGAAAAAAGAATTATAGTGTATATTATTAGATCTATCTGTGTCTCGCCAAAATTTGAGTGCAATCCAACACATCTGAGCACCTATGCTAATGTAACTTTTTTGTGCTGATTGTTTTCCATCTGAAGTGGTGCCTTATGTCTTTTTCTGTTCGTAGAATGGGACAGTTATTTGAACTATCCCGCGCACAGGTTACCGCCATTTCATGACAAGCTCTGTCTCAAATGCGGACGGGGTGCACAGGAAATAACGCACATGGGAGAATGCAATAGGACTTAACTACAAGCCAATGAACAATGATGAGATAGACTATGAGGAACCGGCAAAGTGAATTAAATCTATTATAATCATCCAGAACTGCTACTAACAAACTGTTCGTCCCAGGCAACCTTGAGATTTCAGCTGATAACCTCATGATTTTGTCCCCTTCTTTAGGGAAAACTGCTTTGGGACCAATCCTTGACCTACAAAGTTGATGGGGTGGCCTGTTCCTGAACTCTTGAGGTGTAAATGCCAATGGCAGTAAAACTCCTAAAATAAAGACCTAAACACATTCCTGAACTCTTCCTAGCCCCGGTGGAATAATGTGTCTTGTCATTAAGAATAGGTAATACTATACAGCCTTCACTAGAGGGAGGTGTCCTATCATCAAGCTTAGGTTACACTTGCTGGTTTTTACATGATTATGTAGCTTCCCCCAGCCTTCACTGGAGAGATGTGTCCTATCATTAGGCTTAGGTAATACTTGCTGGTTTTTACATGATTAAGTGGCTTCCCCCAGTAGCTGCTATCGCCTTAGAGACTATCTTATTATTCAAATACCTTTCCTTGCATCCTTTGGCTAAGCCCTAGAGATCTGAATGATGAAAGACCTGCTCCGTAAAATCTTCAAGCTCCCCAAGACTAGAGAACGGTGCTGTAATGAGCAATCATCTATACTATATATATTTGTGGACTTGAGATTTTTCGTTGCAAAAGGCTTCTGAACCACTCAACACTCACGTCTTCAAATTTTATATGGTGCATCAGAATGGATGTAAGGGTGTACAGTTTTTAATAGAAGTCTCAAATCGGTGTAGTTTTTTTTATTGGAAATTTATTGTTTCCCCAATTTTCACTAGGCTCATTGACATGCTGTAGGTTTTTATGACATCACTTCCTGAAAATTTTCGATGCGCACCACTGCACACTGTGTACTGTCCTATCGCTGAGTTTTGGGGATGACCCTCCGCATCTCGGCTTTTGTTCTTATTCCTTTCGGTCTGAAGTGGTGTCCTTTGTTGTTACATCTCTTATAATAGTTATAAGCTATCTATGCAGCATTAATGCCTTTCTTAGTTCACAGGCGTCTTAAGTTTTACCCCCCCCCCCCCCCAAACCAACCTACACAAACCTGTTCATCGAACAGGTACTCAGCTAGTTCTCTATATTCTCTATTTTCTGCTCGCGACCACTAAAATATGACTTAATCCATGAAAAAGCAATACCCGTTTTATGTACATTCCAATCGCTTGATTAATATGTCATGGTCCAATGTGTCAAAAGCAGCAGAGAGGTCTAGCAATGCCAATACTGAAACTCTTCCAGCATCACTTTCATTCGGAAGATTTTTTACAATGCATATTAAAGATGTGTCTGTGCTGTGATTAGGGCGATATGCAGATTGGATTGGTCATAAAAGATTATTCCTCTATAAATGTAATTGACATAATTACAACAATCTTCTCTAAGACCTTTGAGAAAAAGGGGATACTGGAGACTGGCCTGTCATTTTTCAATGGTTAGGGTTTTCTTATCCACATCAGGTTTTATTAGAATGAAGAGGGAACAATATTTTCAAGAGAAGAGTTGATTTTTTGAGGGGACCAAGAAATTCATCTGATCTAAACAATCAAAAAATAGGTGAACAGCAAAATCAAGATTGTTGAAACTGCAATTTTGTGACTGGCTCTTCAACCCTACAATGGCTATATTGCACATATTCTTTGACATTCAAAATTACAATTAACAAAGACAAATTATTGCCACATAGCTCTACAGTCTTGCCATTGCTGGGAAAGTTCCCCATCTGCTTGGATAAAGAGTAAGTTTTGCCCCCACCAGCTCCTTGACCAGGAGTTTGGAGAAGGTTACCAGTTTGGCTCTCTTTGAAAGTCCGGGTCTGGGCTCCACCGATGAGACAAAAAGATCAGGGAACCGCCGTCGACACCTTCCTTTCCTTCATAGCTCCTCATATTCTGACCAGCCTTGGCCTGGCATCCTATGCTACATGTAGACAGGCTCATTACAAAGTCTGTGTGCAGTTTAAAATCTGAACATTTTTAACTGTTCTGCACTGACCTTATAACAACCCCATATAACAGGACATAACAGAAACAACACAGTCACGTAACAACTACAAACTGGTCCACAATCACAAACAAGGATCTGCGGCCACTGGTCAATGAGTTACTACAGAGAGCCAAACCACTCTGGCACTGCTGTATGTATTTCTGTGAGACATTATATATCAGGGTGGCCAAACAGCAGCTTGCGAGCCACACGCGGATCTTCCACCTTTAAATGCTTCATGGTAAGGTATATCAATCCAGAACCACAGCGTGTGTAGGGTTGAGTGACAGTCTTTCAAATATCGTGCAGTTCAAAATATTTAAACCATAGAATACAGTGTCAACTGGACAGTGACCTTGCAGGTTGGCGATTCTCGACGATTGGCTATAGAAATCTTGGCATATGAACATGTCACTGAATAAAATATATTTCTTCCACAGGAAGTGTTTTAGAAAAAAGGTTGGTATGTGGTTTTTTATGCAGGTAATTTAAGAATGTAAATTAAAAAGCCAGGAAAAAGCCAAAAAGCCAAATGAATTTTCTAATGCCAACCATATGTTAAAGCCAAATTTCTGGAATTTGGATTTAAAAAACCCAATCTGCTATCTCTGTTCAAGAACTAAGAACAATCAAATTTAAGATTTTTAATTCTTTAAAATGCTGGATCAAGGTTACGATACGTCCCCGAATCAAATTGACAAAATCGTGAAAGTATCAGAATGTACCGATTCTAAATATCTTCTCAATACGCCCATGTAAATCGACAAGCTAACTTAAATCTTACTTGAGTTATTTCGGAGCTTTTTCGCTGAACACATGAAAATATGTCTGGCTGTATTACAGAATGATTACCTTGTTCTGTCAAGTTGTTTTCACACTAGTCTAGTATTATATTCACAATTTACTCTGACCTCGCTCTGTCAACAATTCCAATTGTTCTTATCAATGCTCACTTTATAAAATGGGAACAAAATGATGCATGTATATTGATTGACCTGATGGTACTCCACCGGTGGAAGCATTTGAAAAACACTAGCCCTAACTGATAGTTACATGAAGGCGAAGTGTGCTTATCCCAAGAAATGAGTCAGTCAAAGCCATTGTTTACTAAACATTATACTGTTGCCAAGGGAGCAGTTGGAAGCTAACAACTATTAACTCATTCCCTATGGTAACTCCTGTGGGCACAGATGGGAACTCAACACCACCCAGTTTGAAATTGAGAAGTGGTTCAAAGATGGATTTTTTCTTCTTTTTTTTTCATTGAGTTTGAACACAAGACATAACATATTTTACATCAAAGTGAAGGGAAATGAATGAACCAAGTTAGGATTCAATATTTTGAAAAGTTGGCTGAGATATCAGTGTCCACTTGAGCCAAATATTTGGCTTTCCATAGTGCAACAAAAACCTGCAAGCCAAGTATTCAGCTTACCGTAGTGAATGAGTTAACTAGGAAAAATGTTGCTGCCTACCAAGAATATAAAACATGCTTATCTTTAGTTAATAAAAACCTATGTATTCTTGATCCCCTTCCATACTCTATTCATGTGCCGTGTGCCGTTCTATCTTATTCCATATCTGCGCCTCCATCCTATCCTCCCCTTCCTCTCACTCCTTATCCATATTCCCCCCTCACCCTTTCTCTCCTCCCAACTCCAAATTGCAAGTTTTAGAAATAGAAACCACAGCCAGGTTTAGAGAACAATTGCCTTTCTAAACTTTCTTGAAAAATAAAACAAGGGAAAAAAATGAGTCAAACATTATTGCTTTTATGAATGACACCACGTCCTCTATAAATCTTGTCACAGAGAAGAGAAGGCAGTCCATCGACAAAGTACACTATCTGTGAGGGTTCATTACAAAGCAGAAGATACAAACCGAAATATGGAATTTCACACCTAGACATGGATACTCCAAGTCCTATACTAGGCCATACAACTTAAATGCAATTCTACACCAGGTCATGGATACTCCAAATCCACATCCATACTAACAGGTACAAACTTAAATGGAATTTTACACCAAGTAATGGGTACTCTAAATCAACTATATGCTGAGAAACAAAATTTAATGGAGTTTAATACTGGGACATGGATATCCTAATCCCACTACATACTACACTCGAGCCAAAAAGTTAAGCAACCCTGGGTTATGCTCAGAACTGACAACTTTATTTTTCAATTAATTCAAACACGTTCGTTGGAATCAATTTATTGTTATGTAAGTCTGAAATCACATTCAATTTCATTTTACCCACCCCAAAAATGGGGCTTAATGACTTAAACAAAATTTTCTTTTATACAAAAACAAAAAAGTCAATAATTGAATGGCAAGAGTTCACAAAAAGTTTGAAATCAAACAGTTGTACTGTAACAAAACAAACAACCAAGGCAAAATGTGTGTGATGACAGAAAGTTTGATCAATTGTCTTTTTGATCAAATTCACGAGAAAGCATACAGGCCTCAGTAGTGGGTACTCCCTCCCCTGGCCTGATCACCTCACGGCAGCGGTTGGGGACGCTGCGCACCAGCCGCCGCAGCTTGTTCTGGTCCAGCCTTGTCCATTCCTCGCGGACAGCATCAGCCAGCTCTGCTAAGGTGTTTGGTGCTGGCTCCCGAGCCCTGACAGCCCTCTGCAGCATGTCCCAGGTGTGCTCGACGTTCAAGACAGGCGATCGAGCTGGCCAGTCAATAGTGGTGATGTCATTGGCCAGTTTGTATGCTGTTACGACTCTTGCACGATGAACGGGTGCATTGTCATCAACAAGAATGAAATCCTCTTCTGGGTGTGCTCGCTGGAAGGGGAGAATGACGTCACGCAGGACGTTATCTCTGTACTTAGCGGCTGTCATGGTGCCCTGGATGACAACCAGGTCGATCTTGTGGTTGTAGGTGAAGCCTGCCCACACCATGATGGACCACCGACCTTGTGCTGGCACCAGCCTGAGGCAATCCTCCTGAAATGCCTCTCCACGTCTGCGTCGGACCCGGTCCCGGCCATCATTTTTGTAGAGGCAAAATCGCTTCTCGTCCGTCCACATTAGTCGCCGGAGACGCCTCACATTCCAGTTAACATGATCTCTGGCATATCGCAGCCGATGTTGGCGGTGTTGCGGAGTCAGTTCAGGCTTCTTGAGTGGACGGCGGGAGGGAAGCCGGGCAGCCAGCAGACGGTTGTTGATTGTCTGCCTGGATACTCGACCAACGACGCCTTGTAGGCGGTCCCTAATCAGTCTTGCAGCCACAAATCTGTTCCGTACAGCATATTGAGCAATAGCCCTGTCCTCCCTGACGTTTGTAACTTTAGGGCGCCCTAGTCTCGGTCGGTCCTTGACGTCGCCCGTCACTCTGTGTTTGACCACAAGGCGGCTGATCTCCCCCTTGGTGATGCCCAGTCTGGCAGCGATGGAGGTGTAAGATTCACCTGCAGCAACAGCCCCTACAATCTGCCACCTCTCGGCATCACTCTTGCGCCGTCTAGCCATGTTTTGTTGCTTTTACAATCAATGAGAGACCCGTTTTCAAAAATTTAGTTTTTTTGAATTACAACATGTGTCATTGTGAGATCTACTCACAGCACGCTTTGCAAGTGAATAGCGTTTTGTTTATTCAGGTGTACAGTTAAGAGGTCAAGCAATAGGCACATGCCATTTAGTAATGAAATTATTCTTGATTTAAAGAAATACAAATCTTGTTAGTGAAGGTTGCTTAACTTTTTGGCTCGAGTGTATATGCCAACAATTTTACACATAGACATGGATACACCATATCCACTCCATACTTGGAGATACAAACTTAAAAGAAATTTTACAGCTGGACATAAATAATCCAAATCCACTCCATACTTGGAGATACAAACTGAAAAGGAATTTTACAGCTGGACATAAATAATCCAAATCCACTCCATACTTGGAGATACAAACTGAAAAGGAATTTTACAGCTGGACATAAATACTCCAAATCCACTCCACACTTGGATACTTAAAGGCAACTCCATGTATTTAAAATCCTCAATTCTGGTGTAAGTAAAGTTTACATACAGTTGACCTGCATACAGTTGACACCTATTACTTCTTATAATTAAACTAATAAACCATACAATCATTTGACCATCATTGACATGTCACAAACTCATCCCAGAGTCTGTATACATCTGAAATTACATATTTTATAGGTACATATATAAATCTATAGGCTCCACCTCAATTTTACAATTTTAAATAAATATATACATTAACTGACAGGCCTACCGTCGAAATAAGCGGCGAATAAAAGCCTTCCACCGCACAAAGGTACTGGACAGTCTCCTGGACAGTCTCCGCTGCAAAATAGAAAGAAAGAAAAAATGAATTGCATGAATAGATAGTACTCAACATTGTAGTTTTCTATGACAACCACATTGTGTTTAAAGAATCTCAGTGATATATTTAATGGATTCTGATAGGTAATGGGTCCATGTGGGACTGTTTCCTTGTCTTTACGTAGATATGCTCAAAGTACCTACAGATATAAAGTTTGTGTGGTCTCTAAGTTAATGACTTAATCATGGGCTTTAGGTAACATCTGAGTTTTGCGTAAGTGTTTACTCACAAAGGGTTCTGCAAATTACACATATTTTCCATTTAATCATTTACTTTTGCACCCACTAGAATATTGTTTAAATCTAAATGCGGTGGTTCTCATACCATTTAAACATGTCAGCTTTTACCATGCACTACACAGTTCTGCATTTTGTTCTTTCGAAAAAACACATTGAGAGCCTATTTTGTAGTAAGCAATGCTCACGGCTTTTTGAAGATGGATTCTTTTTGCAAATACGGCAATAGCACCAGTAACCCAAACTGTCAACTAAAGCAGTCTTTGCCAAATATTTTTCCCTTCTCATTATAATCACAGAAATCTTTTCAAATCATATTTCACCATCACAAAAGCTAGAAATAATCTTACATTGAGAAAGATTATGAAAACCAAGAAAGTTTACCAGTAAATACAGAATGCAAAATTTGCAACTTACTAATCGAGATCTGGCCGGTCTGGCAAGCTGTTCCCCCTCTTCTTCATCCCCCTCATCTGTCATTAGGACATCAGTGTCTCCCTCATCCGTCATTTCTGCAGGGCCCACGGCGCCACCAGCGGGTGCAGGGCCCACGGCGCCACCAGGAGGCGCAGGGCCACTAGCAGGTGAAGGGCCCACGGCGCCACCAGGAGGCGCAGGGCCCACGGCGTCACCAGGAGGCGCAGGGCCACTAGCAGGTACAGGGCCCACGGCGCCACCAGGAGGCGCAGGGCCACTAGCAGGTGCAGGGCCCACGGCGCCACCAGGAGGCGCAGGGCCAGCAGCAGGTACAGGGCCCACGGCGTCACCAGGAGGCGCAGGGCCACTAGCAGGTACAGGGCCCACGGCGCCACCAGGAGGCGCAGGGCCACTAGCAGGTGCAGGGCCCACGGCGCCACCAGGAGGCGCAGGGCCACTAGCAGGTGCAGGGCCCACGGCGCCACCAGGAGGCGCAGGGCCACTAGCAGGTGCAGGGCCCACGGCGCCACCAGGAGGCGCAGGGCCACCAGCGGATGCAGGGCCCACGGCACCACCAGGAGACGCAGGGTCCACGGTCCCACCTTCTACCTCTATTCTTGCCCGCTTCAGTGGCAACCCCCAGGACTGAAATATAATTAGAAAAGAAGAAGAAAATGAATGTAGCAGAACATACTTTTGGAACAGTTACCCACTAGGACAGCATAAATCTGTCATATCTTTCGGTCTCTCTCGTTCTCTCTTGTTGCTCTTCTCTCGTTCACTTGAACACTCCCATTCTCCCCCCTTACAGGTAGTACATCACATCAACAAGGCACTCATACTATGGGCAGTTCTTAGGTGATCCTATTGCTAATAGGCTAGGGATCTCTCGGCATTGATGGGAAGGACAAAAGAGATGCGGGATAGGAAGAGTGAACAAGGAAGGATAACGGAGGGCTGTCGAGAAGTGGCAGTATCTGAGTGACACTGACAGCCGACCTTTGGTGAAGTTTTGCCACCTGCAAGTGTGAGAAATGACCTGTGCATTCTCCTCGTACTCACTAGGGGAGTTTATGAAACATAGAAGTTTGTAAAATCAGATCGTCAAGTAGAAAGAAGGGTCAAGTAGAAAGAAGGGTCAAGTAGAAAGAAGGGTCAACAAAAATTTAATATTTACCGTTGTTGGCATTGGAAGTGTCCGCTTCAACAGAGAACGATCCTAAAAAATGAAAAATACACACAAAAAAAAAAAGATTGTTTTGGGCATTTCAAAATTGGCATTTGGTAGCTATAGAGAAAATGATATCTACTATTACAGTGGAATTTGATTATTGTGAAATGCTGCATTCTGCTAAGAATGTCTCTTGTACCAGAGGTCTTGCTATTCCAGTAAAGAGGACAAATTACAAGGCAAGGAACATACATGTACACCCATACGGGGAGGGGAAGACGGGGACGTAACATGTGGGGGCATGACCACCTCCCTTGTTAAATGTATTTCATTGTAATATCAAATTAATGAAAGATCTTGGCCTTCATATTGAAACTGATATAGTGATCCCAGCTGGCGGCAGTGATGTTTCGATAGAATGAAGTGTTCAGAATCAAAAGCAAAAGTTAGAGGCAGACGAGGGCGTTTCCAGTAGATAGTCCAAACTGCCCCACCAAAGGACGAAATCCTGCTTTGGTATAATTTTAGGCCAACATCACAAGGCTACTGCTGCAATGTGTTCATGTAAAACAGCATGCAACCTGTTTTTATTGCTTGAAGAAGACAGTCTTGCCCGTTTCGCCCTGACCCTCGCGCACCGATTTGACCCCCCTCATAACAAAGGGTCGCAGAGCAGTGCGCCGATGTTTGAAAATTGCACACCCAAAGCCAGATAAATGAGGTTTAATTCAGTGTAATTGACATCGTGTTGTGATTTGAAATTCAGGAAAAATTTGTTCAAAAGTTTGACTGAGAAACTGGCGGAAACTAATAGATCAGGATCAAAATTGTACCTCAATGAACCTCAGCCTTTGCATTATAAGGGTATGCCAAAGTCGGTCACACAGCATGTTTTGACGCAAAGCGCCGACTGTTTTTATAGACCCACCCAGTGCTTGATTTCGTCACCTTTGTCCAACGCTAGTGCTAAGTTAATGGCAGTCCATGGGGTTGAGGTCCTTTCGTTTTTCAGAGGCCTCAGCCTATTGCTGTTGGCCCCATAAGGCAGAACACGATTGACCTTTTCAACTGAAGAAAAAAGACTATTTTTGTCTCCCCTGTGAGAGGTTACAAAAAACTGACGGCGGATGAAGTTTGATGACTGAAAAAAGTAAACTAAGATGCTTGTATTATAATTTATATTTGTACCCCTTGAAAAACAGTTTAATATACATCCCCTCGACATGGAAACTTGAGAATTTTCAATGCCAAGACTCAATAAACCGACATTTTATGGCTATCATGCAGTTTGCAAAAGGTAGCAAATTCAAGGTGTTTATTCACTTCTGAAAATTATACAACTTTCAAACCCTACTTTAAGCCAGACTCATGATAACCTTGGTATCAAAGTTCTTAGAAAAGCAAGCTCCATCTGATTAGACAATAACTGGTGGTTCCTGGCACAGTACTGTATCATTCAAATTTGAACAACAGATTGACCACATGATAGCAATAAGGGGAGTGTAAGGCTCGTGCAGTGTCACAGCACATGGTCGGTATGCCCAACGTAGACAAGAAAACACGCTAAGATGGCTAAGATGATGGCTAGTTACACCACACAGCTTTTAATGCATGTGGCATTACATTGTCTGGTGGTAACCAGTGACATGCTATTCTTACCACATGTCACTGAGAGTGACATTTTGAAACAAGAATACATGAGGGAACTATTAGTTGCAGCACTGGTCAGTGTGACTTTCAAAAATATGTTTTTCCTATGTCAATGTGCAAACTTCAGGTCAATCCAAAGTACCAGAATATCTTTGGAATATCCCCCCCCCCCCCCCTCGCTAACTTTTCAAACACCAAATTAGGGAAAATGCACAGCATGCAGCACCGATGCGTTGACCACAAAAAATGAAACAACTGCCACAGTTAATGTATTAATGCACTAACTGACAATGGCAGCGAGCCAGATTAACTCACTGAAGACCAGCCCGCCACGGCGGAACAACTCTTAAAGACCAGGGGTTTTAGGGGGTATTTCAAAAAATTCCCACAACCACATTTATTCACCAATCCATTTCATATTTTGATACATAACAGGTTTTAAACTGAACCATGCAAAAAACAAAACTTGAATAAATTGAATTTTCAAAATTGGCAAGTTTCTTTGTTTCGCAAAAATTTCTGGCCTTTGTTTATTGTACTGATCACCAAATAAAAATGTCAAAAAAATTGTATGAAAGTGTCACAAGTGTTTGAAAGTAATATTATTCACCTTAGTCAACAACAACTACACCTACTACTGCCTTTGCCTTCCCCCTTGCCTTTACTCAGTGCACTGGCCTTAGCCTTAGCACGATCGCTGGTACTGGGAGGGCTAGATCTAGAATCTGAGTCAGAATTTCCCTTCCCAGGCACGAATTCAGGATCTAGATCTGAATTATAGGCTACATCTACCTCAGATTCATCACTGGTGTCTTCAAACAGCTGGAAAATGTTCGTTTTCTTGCGTTTTGAAGCCATTGTCTTGACCAGATCTGGTGAGCAGCTGTGACAGATCACGCAACTGACAGAAGTTCTTATTTCGACCCAGCATAGAGTGATAGTTTTTAAAAAATCGTTTTAAAAAAGTTGCCAGCCGAACCCGGACCGGTGAAACTTGCAATGAAACGAGTCAAGATGTTAAACTGCCGCAGAGAACCAATCCCGTAAACGTTGCGGGAACAGTGCAGGGGTTCAAAATTTTATTCATGTACCCCGCAGGCGGTGCGGGAACGGGCATCAGTGAGTTAACTAGGATATTTTGGGAGAACCAAACATAAGAAAACTCGAATTTTTGTTTGTTTTTACTGTGAATAATTCACTATATGATGAGCATACATTTTCCATGCATAATAATGCATTCATTTTTACCTTTACACCCCAACCCCAACCTTAAGTGATCATGACTTTATTAGGTAACTAAAAACTGCCTTGGCATGCTCTGAATGCTTGCTTCATATCACATCTAAAAGGCATCAAACTGAGAAACAGAAAAGGTGGGGAGCTAGCCAAAAGAAAGTATCCAAAAACCTTTCAAACCATATGATTCAATGGAAGACGGTATGCTTACAACTTTTAGCCAGTTTCTTTGTAAATGTAATGTAGTGTGCTATGTACATACCCAAAGAAAACCAACAACTCCCCACCCTCTCACCTTATCTTACTCATAATGGACTTGCACTGAAACAAAATTCAACAAAAAAGGCAGAATATGAAGATTCAAGATTACACGCACAAAAAACCCCTAAAATATATACCTTGAAGCTCCTAACTATGAAGAGGAAGGGGTGGGGGATTGGATAGTTCTCATGAGTTATGTCAGTTTCAGCGACTCCATTCTCTCCCAGTTTCATCTCTTCCACAAAGATCCACTTTTGATTTGCATTCCCACAATTAGTTCTAGTACAGTAGTACTACCGCATGAGGAGCAATGTTCAAGATCATCTTCCTCATTATTTTCAGGATTTTTAAATGAAATAAGTCTGTTCATGATGGCCCCAGTTCAGGCGTAGACCCAACTGTTTTCACAAGTTTTCACAGCCGATACTTTGCGATTTCCAAATCATGCTAATACCTAGCGGTGGGCGTGATTTGAATCATTATTCAAATTGTGTGAATCACTGACTCGATTACCTGAAATTCGAATCATGTGTGCTGTTTTAAATCGCTCATCGAGTGAATCAGCTGGCGAATCAAAAATAATTCAAATCGCAATTCAAATCACTTTTGATTTGCCTCTCATAAAGTTTCTCAAAAAGGACCCATTAACATTAGGCCTAAATGTCAAAAACTTTAAGTGGCATCTCTATGACACAACAATGTGCAGCGATCTCGGAAAAGTGACTATCTGCCACTGCGGTCTAGGTTCGATCGACCTATCAATTGAATTGATATTCTTGATACGTTCGACTGATTTTGATCACAGTTATATCTAGATCTATACTATATTATTATGCTTTGATAGCTCTTGCTGCGAATAGAGTAAATTCTTAGATTACCTAAAACAAAAACAAAAAATCCACACAAATTCTTTCAAGGCAGGTTTCACAAAAATGACCCTCCGAGATAATTAACTCCTCAAATGGTCTTTGCATGCTGTGTTTGATATCACAATATTTGTTATGAAATCAAGAAATAAAAAAACAAAATGAAGACTTTGAGTTTGACTTTCATTTTGTGTTTGTTATGTGTTGTTTTTGATCCCGCACGTGATCAATTCTGACCGGCCGTATTTCCCTCTTTTTGAGAGGCATGTGAAAATTCGCCACTACAAGTGACATATGAAGCCTCTAAGTTCAGTTTCTGGTCACAAGTAACTATTAAGACCTAAATGTCAGTATTAAAATAAAAAACGCGCATTTTCGATAGAAGCGACCCACGTGGGCCGATAAAGAACGCTTTCTTACGCAACGGCGTCTGAAAAGTCGGGTCACGCAAATTGACTAATGGAGACGAGACTATGTGAAAAAAAATATTTTTTACACAGAATGAAGCGCTGATGATATTTTTCTCATTCGGACATCATTGCAGCGGTAAAAAGACAATCTGTTAAAAAAAAATAAAAAAAATATCTCGGGTTCACGGGATCGGGCTGCCTGCTGTTACGGCGAGAGACCGCAAAACTTCATTCTCTCACGCGCCCTCATTGTGACCGGGTGCACATCGGAGTAGCTGTAAACATTTGTGAGGACCAAGGTTTGGATTTCAAACTGAAAATAAGCTTATCTCTATGGTAGAATTTTATTTCTGTAGGAATAGTAGTGTATCGGTCAGACATGCACGCCATGGTCACGCGACGCACAGGAATGTAACGCTGCGCCTAGATCTAGCGAACGCGGTGTCGAATAAATTGTCTCCCTTGATAATCCAAGGGAAGTAATTGCCTCAGAATACTAAGATTGAGTCTTCTCTTTTCAAGATAAGCAGAATGTGTTTATTTTGTCTTTAACGCTCACCCTGCGCGCTACCCGTAAAGCCCGCTGCCCCGTCAGTGACCTTACTCACGGAGAATCTTATCTGGGGTCACTGACCCTTGCCGCTAGACGATGACCACATACGCTGTCCACGTGGTTCGGTTTTTATTGATCGGTATGAAAACATTCGCTGCTATGCCTTATCACGCTTGATAATGAATTAACCAGCAAAACCTTACTCTGTCAGTCTCTAACCAATGATCTGACTTATGATTCCAAACTGACAGCTGTAGTTTTCGTGAGAACGAAGCATGATAACTAGCCACGCCCTCCCAAGCCCTACACAAATGGTTTCATCCTGATTGACCCATACTAATAAACCAATGTGGGCAAAGATTATTTCAGAGCTTGTTTCTGATTGGTTCTAGATACAGACAACTCCAGATGGTGGTCAGCTTGTGAGAAAATGAGATAATATTGCAAATTTGTTGAGCAACAGTTCGCATGTCGATGTTACATCTTTTGAAAGTGTGGGGAGAGCCTTTGAAAGCTTAGTCTTTGTGATTCCGACCAGTGGTTCACTGGTTAACATGTCCATGTCACAATGCGTTTGATTTAGAAGAGATACAGTGAACAATAACACGGTGGTTACGTCTCAAAAAGGTCAGTGACCCGACGCCTGAAAATAGGGCTTGCGCATGGCGCGGTCAGCTTGACCTGGGCGACTTTTGCCGCCCGTGCGGCGTGAGCGCTTGCAAGTCAATACCGACAATTGCCGCCCCGCGCATGGTGAGGGTTAACTGTTCTTCTAACTGTGTTCATGTCACTATTGCATTAATTCATTAATCTGTAGTGACAAATTTCTGACAATCAAATGCAAAATCAGAACACCACAGGAACAACATCAAAAATGTTTTTAGAGTTACATCCCTTGATTAAAATGCTGTAATTTTTAAACAATTTGTCTAAAATAAGACCTTCACTATCTTTCTAATTAAAAAACAAATATCCCCAGGTCTTAAGCTTTGATTTGATATATAATATGTGCAGGGGTTTTGCCTCTGATTTTTGAGATAAAAAGGGAAATGTAGGGACTCCATTTTGTGAAACCTGCCTCAATCTAGTCTACTCTTTACCTTTCGAGTAGGCTGCTTTTTGATGAAAACGAGCGCATAGTGAAAAATATGCGTCGGTAAAAATCAGGTCAAACTTCGATTATGATCCTATTTTTTCCCCCACTATTCTGCTGACTGCGGGCCCACTTTGACAAATATGAGGCTATGCGCAAGCTCGCTTTGGTATATAGGCAAGTCTTCTTCGTCTTTGCTAATCACTAATTATGGACCAGTTCATAAGGTGTAGGTCCCTACAAAGATGCTTTTCGGTATAATAACAAACGCTAGCGAGGTAGAATTGAATGCTCAACCGACTAAATGGACTTGGGAGTTGGACTATCTGAAAAGGTAGCCGTAAAAAGGCGTAGTAATTCTAGAATTAATATTCGAAGGGTAGGCTAATCACTGATTATTTGATTATGAGGAATCGTCGCCCTTGCTCCCCCACCCCCTCCCCTCAAAAAGTTAGCAAGCGCTTGGCGAATTCTCTGCAGTGGCTCCACGAAGTCGGTTTCCACCCTGACCACCCCTGCTCGGCGAAAGAGCAGCGAGTTTCTGTCAAGTGTTAATCTAGTAAACCACATTTTCCTTTGATGTCCCTGGATCGCCGACTGATTCAAATCATTTTGATTCATTATACTCACTTCTTGTCGTTGACTGACTCGAATCACGATTCACTGCTACCACCACTGTCTCACCAATAGACGAATCATTCCCCATCCCTACTAATACCCTCAAAAACGTAACAGTGGCATATTTTGACCGGAAGCGGAAGAAAAAGATGTCTATTTTCACCACAGAAGAGTTCTTCACAACTACCGCTTCGTAAATGTTTTAGATCGCAGTTTCACGACCTCACAGTTTTTCTGTGGGTTTTTATGATATTCTCAAACACAGACCAACTGAGATCATTGACTTTTGCAAGTGAAAAACACCCGGGGAGGAGTACCTTACTCGAGCGCCACTTTGTCAGATTGTCAGATTGATAAGTAACGACGTGAGGGTCTAGTCAGTTTGTATCGTCGAGGCCGTAGGCCGATGTTCGTCTGGGCAGTAGTCAGATTGACATATCAGGGAAAGCCCCCGGGGTAGCTATGTATCATCTCTTTTAGTTAGTTTCTGGTCTTTGGCGCTCGAGTACGGAACTCCTTCCCCGGTTTGTACTTCGTCAAAATCAAGGTTTGCATTATCTTCGATATTTTCCTTCGTTACCATTGCGTTCGTTTTCAAGCTTTTTTTTTGCCGTTTCGTTTTTCGAACTCTGATTTCGGGAAAAAAATTCGAAATCGGGAGAAAAATTCGGGAAGATTGCAAGTCTGCCGGCTAGTCTAGGCTTAGAATATCCCACTCCACTATTAAATATCCCCTAGCTCAATTTAGCTTTAAATTCCATTCACCAGGCACTTGTGTGACATTATGTTCAGGTTGCACCCCTAAAGTGCTTTTTTTTTTTTACAATTCTTTTGGGGAGGGAGCGGAGGATGGAGATAATGTCAAATGTTTTCGTTCACCTTCTGCAGTTTGAACCCTGTTTGGATGGGCAGGAACTTTTAGCCTTTGCTTCTTTAAAGAAATAGAGAAATTGTATGTACATGTATTCACTTTTAAAACAAAAACAAAAATTCTTTGATTATGAATTGAATCTATGTCGAGATCCAAATCTTAATTAGTATGTGAAAATATGCTGTGGGGCTATGCCAGTTAAAATCTTGAAATGATAGTGGACTGGGAGAGCAAGTAAATTCCACATGAATGAATGGCAACTTATTTCAAAGTGCCTAAAGTATTCGTTCTACATTAGATCTATAATTAATCGACTATAACATCTCCGTGACACCCGAGGCGTTCTCACTACAGGCCGGTCAGCCGAATGTAGGTCAGACATGTAGTGGTCCGACCACTGGCTAGCCTCACCAGGCCTCACTCAGAAACAAAGGGCAGTTACTCCCCCTGATTTTTCAGTGACAATATCGATACTCCAAATCGATACGACATGACAAATATAAAATAGAGAGTAAAGTGAGACTCGATACCATAAATGAAATAAGTACGGCATCGACCCGGTCTGTATTTCCCGAAATTCAAAGACAGTTTACATTACACATTCGCTACTCATGCTTCAACTTGTGAACTCGTGGATTATAAAGATTTTAAGATATCTAGACAGATCAGAATATACATAGAAGTGACTCCATTTATCCGTCTCTTGATTTCATTTCATCAAGTCAAGAAGAGAACGAAGGATTCTGTAAACTGTATTTTTTTGTTTTAGTTCATCACATCAACTGGGATTCTGTAACATCAGTGCATTGTAAATTGTGGTGTTTCGTGCTGTACGGTGGCTGTGAGTGAGCTGCATTATTGATTGTAGGAAACCGCCTTGACTGTAGATCTAGTCTAGATCTAGATCTAGATTCTACTTTTTACATGAACTGGACTAGGGGTCTACAAATATTCACTCAAAATGGGACGAAAGTGTTCTGTGTTTGGCTGCAAAACAGGCTATAAAACTGATGATTCCAAAGAGAAAATACCAATCTATGGATTTCCAAAGGACAAAACTAAGTGTCACGAGTGGGTTGCAAGCTTACCGAACAAACTGAATGTAGAAGATGTTATTGGAAACATGGGGATTTGCGCCCTGCATTGGCCAAAAGATGTTCCTACAACTAAGATCCCCTCCTCTCGGCATTATGTTCCAGCTGTGCCCCCATCTGTGTTTCCTAATGTTCCCTCATCTTGTGTTCCCACTTCTACCTCCACTACTCCACGCCGCAGAAAAATGTCTACACAAGAGGCCTGCGCAGTGGATATCGATGAAATGAGTGAGTTTCTCGAACTTGACTCACTAAAATCTGAGAGCTTCCATGACCTGTTAAGTCGCAAACTAAAAGACCTGGGTTTTTTGGCAACGAGTACTAAACAACCGAACAATTACATTTTCCTTAGCCATGAGAGAACCGGTCCAATACCAGAGTTTTCTGTTCATTTCAAATTATAACTATTATAAGCAAAGTTGAGAGTGAGACGTTAATTTTAGACTATGAAGCATACTGCAGTGTGAAGAGGATTTTTCACCAGTTTATAAAGAAAATTAAGTCATGGAGTCAACTTGATGAAGTTCTTCGCTTTGTGATGGCTTATTTATGCATCGGATCAGTATGATGACAAGAAGACTGCACTCATCAAAAGATCTGTAACACTAACAAATACCCCAAAGAACAGTCGCATCTACACGCACCAGGATCTCCTTCTTGCATTCACTTGGTTATTCTTTTGAAGCGGTTCTGCCTCCAGTTGCAAAGCGACAACATCCAAAGAGGAAGATTGCTAAACTGACGTCAAAATCACAATAAATCCCTGGAGTAATTATTATAATGCCTGCATCCACATTACAGACTACATGTATTCGTGAGTACAAAATAACATTTAGTTCATTGTTATTGTTGTCAGTGCTATTGATGTTGTACAGTTTGTCTTTTTTCTTTCTCCCATTCATGTTCATTTTTGTTTGGTATAGGGTGAAGGTGGTGGTAAAGGCAATGACTGAATGAGGATAGGGAGTTATTTAAGTGTGTGTCTGAAAGATTGCTATTAACTTCCCCTGGTATACACTGCATTATAATGACGGCTTTTATCTGGTGCCATTCTATGCAGGCTATCAGAATTAAACCACGAATACTGTTCAAATGAGGTTCTGTTTCTTAAACAACACAGAAATTTTCATTCACTCAAATTCCACATCACACTAGATCTAGAATTAAAAAATGAATCTACATCAGTACATGCACAGTTGTGTTATTGAACCATGCTTCATCGCTTGGTCAATTTGTCAGTTTTATGAATCATATGATTTTATGTAATTTTTTAAAAACTGAACCAAGCATCGTTGGTCCTGCACGTAGTATTTGGTAATGAAGGTATTTTGTGTGTTTAATTTTTTCACTTATCATAATTTTAAAAACATTTTTGTGTGTTCTAAGTAATGCCGAAAACGCGATAGTTTGTTAGAACACATTTCTCATTACTAGTATCTGAGCTAGCCCATGTGGACCTCTGTTCTAGTAATACATGTAGTACTAAACGTATTATTTAATTAATGCTAGTCAGTCTCTCTGCGGCGAGACGGCCCACTACATGTCTGACCTACATTCGGCTGACCGGCCTGTAGTGAGAACGCCTCGGTGACACCCCTTCTCCACCTGCCAATATTATCTGAACGAATTCTCTACACCAGTCTTCACTTTTCATTAAGGCTGCGTTTCTATTGGCGTAATCTGGCTGCATGGCGAAAGATCTGGTCAAATTCCGACACTGCTGTCTATCAAACGCAAAGCCCGATCGAGCATAGCGCTGATAAGCAATCCAAAGTAGTGTTCGGCATTTTGATTACTAAGCATCGATTACTTTGATTATTATAAAAGTAATCACTAATCCATTAGTAGAAAACGGGCGATTACTAACTGATTACTTTAATGCATGTAATTAACAAATTGCACCCCCCCCCCCCCCGCCGCCCTTCATTTTCTCACAATCAAATTCATTCCTGTATTAAAAACTGGGTTAAACCAGCTCTAAGCAGACTCATCAAACTTTTATTTCAGCTGGATCATTCAATAGACTGTTGTGGCCTCTATATTTGTATGATATTCTATGTAAACGAAATGGACTCAACTAATCCAAGTGTATCACTCTACGACTTGTTCATTTTCATTTTGACACAAGTCATGCACACACACAACTTGTTTCATGGTCATAAAATGGTCAAGGGGCCTATTGCATTTAAAATTAGCACTCCTTGCCAGGATAACGTTTTAAAGTTTATTTCAGATTTGTGAGCCACTACAAGACGCAATTATTTATAGTCTACAGGAAAAAAAGTTGAAACAAATCAAAAGAAAAAGTATTTTTTAAAGACAAATTAAGATTTGGGAGAGGGGGGGTGGAGAGTTTTTTGTGAAGGGCGACTTTTTTTTTGCTATAGAAAGATTGGACGGGGTGGAGGGGGCGGCTCACTGTAATACTACAGAAAGGGCCAGGCCTTACTATTATGGCCAGGAGTCCCTTCGTTTAAAGTGCCACACCGGCCCTCTGCAGCCTCATATTTTTCAGGCCCGGCCCTTTCAATGTTAAAGGTTGCCCAAGCCTTTTCAAGGCAATAACTGTTTTGTTTTTTTATATGTTTCCATATCAAAAGTTTCCAAAGTATTACTTTATTTTTGTATTTATATGAGCTGAACATCTATAATCTGTTTTGCTTATGAGATTAATAAAACTCTTGTTCTCTCACCCCCCTCCCTCACCCCCACGCCCCCCCCTCCCCACACACACACACCACACCCCCCCAAAAATACACACGAAAAGTAATAAGTAAATGTAATCGGCACTTTCACTTCTTTTCACAAAAGTAGTCAGTGATCGTGATTACTGAAAATTGAAAATATTGCCCACCACAAATTCAAAGATTAAATGTGGAAGTACATAATATGTATCTATCTAGTAATGTTTCGCGCATGCCCTCTCATATGTGGTCAAATGGTCGTTCCACCATTCGCAATTTTAGTATCTCGAATTAGCTTCCGACTTCCGACAAAAACATTATGCGGTGAAGGAGACTTGTCGGAACTGCTAACGGTCGGAAGTTCAGGTGGGAAAGTTGATTCGCCGTCGGAATTGTGGGAAAACTTACAGGTCTACTAGGTACATGGGAGTGGTTTTTATGATGTTTACCTTATTAAATTATCTGTCCCTTCCCTTCACCCTCTCCTTTTTGGGGGTTTCTCGCTTTCCTTCACAAGTGATTGCCGTATACAATATTATGCTATTGGAAATTATGCCATGTAATGCAACTTGTCGTTACCTTTTGCTGAATAGCACAGGAAGAAAGCCATTAGATCACCTAGAATTAGGTAGTCCAAATTGATTTTTACGTTTTATCACAACTCACCAGTTATTGTCTAATCTGATGGAGCTTGCTTTTCTAAGAATTTTGATACCAAATTTATCATTCTGGCTTAAAGGCTTTGAATTGAAAATTATGGCATTTTCAAAAGTGAAAAAATACCTCAAATTTGCAACGTTTTGCAAACTGCACAATAGTCCAACTTTCACCGCCAATAAAATGACGTTTATTGTGTCACTGTATGAAAAATGATCAGTTTCCAAGTGAAGGTGATGTACATTACGCTCAATTGTTTCCGAGGGGTACAAATTATATAATAACGAACATCTTATTTTACTTTTTTAGTCATCAAACTTCATCCAACACCTGTTCTTTGTGAACTCTTACAGGGGAGGCAAAAAATGTTTTTTTATTTTTTTTTTTTTTAATTGAAAAGGAGGTGAACCATGTCACCATCTACTTAGCACTGAGTGTCGGAAAAAGGTGACGAAATTATGCGTTGGGTGGGTGTATAAATACAGTCGGCGCTTCGCGCCGAAACATGCCCTATGTCTAATTTTGGCATACCCGGGAAATACAAAGGCTGAGGTTCTTTTGCGTATACTTTTGATCTTTTCAACAAATGATTTTTAAAGGAGTTTCTTCTGAAAACAGGATGAAAAATACATTGAATTAAACCTCATTTATCTGGCTTTCTGTGTGAGTTATTTTCAGACACGTGCACTAAATCGGCGTGACGTTCCGCGATCCATTGTTATAAGGGGGTCAAATCGGTATGTGCTGCTCAGGGCGAAAACGGCAAGACTACATCTTGTTCAAGCAATAAAAATACACGTTTACACAGATTAAACCGTGCAAAAGATATATTCTGACAGAGGAAGAATTGAACTTTATTTTGATGTCGAATGCATGCCGTTTCATATAAACACACAGCAGTAATAGCCTTGTGTAATGCTGGTATAAAATTATGCCAAAACGGGATTTCGCCCCTTCAGCCGGGCAGTTTGGACTACCTACTAGAATCCTAAAGTTGCTCACATCGGCTATTAATTTTCTACTTAAAACAGCTGATTTGATTATAAATTGTCATTTATTAAGTATTATTACTAAATTTTAATTTTAGTCATTTGTTGGTTTCTATAGCAGATAAAAAACGGGGATTTACAAGATCAATAAATGTGACAGAAACAAGCGTCTATGAAAGGGCAAACACTTCAGACAGACGACAGATCCAGTGACCAATTAAATATTGCACACAGCTAGAAAGAGCCAGACAGATAAGGGGGGGGGGGGTAGGCAGGCAAAGAGGTAGATGGCTACCTGACAATATGTCCTGAAATGTCTGTCTAGGAGGGAATATATAATGTCTTGTACATACCTGGTTCCTCCTTAGCGCTGGTCCAGCAATCAGGCCAATAACCTGAGGCCGGCCAGCGCCTAGGTTCGCCACCAGTCTGGCGAGTGCGTCCGCTAGAGAGCAAGCGACTGGTGGCTGTGCGGGTGCCACTGAAGGTGCGGGAGGCCCAGGTGCGGGAGGCGGCAGGGGCCCGGGAGAACCTGGTGGCGAAGGCGAACTCCCGGCGGCTGATCCTGACGAAGGCGAACTCCCGGCGGCTGATCCTGACGAAGGCGAGCTCCCGGCGGCTGATCCTGGCGGAGGCGGCGGCCCCCCGGCGGCTGGTCCTGGAGGCAGAGGCGGCCCCACGGCGGCTGGTCCTGGAGGCAGAGGGGGCCCGCCGGCAGCTGGTCCTGGAGGCAGAGGGGGCCCGCCGGCAGCTGGTCCTGGAGGCAGAGGCGGCCCGCCGGCAGCTGGTCCTGGAGGCAGAGGCGGCCCGCCGGCAGCTGGTCCTGGTATCGGAGGAGGCCCGCCGGCAGCTGGTCCTGGAGGCGGAAGAGGCCCCCCGGCGGCTGGTCCTGGAGGCGGAAGAGGCCCCCCGGCGGCTGGTCCTGGAGGCAGAGGCTCCCCACCGGCGGCTGGTCCTGGAGGCAGAGGCGCCCCACCGGCGGCTGGTCCTGGAGGCAGAGGCGCCCCCCCGGCGGCTGGTCCTGGAGGCAGAGGCGCCCCCCCGGCGGCTGGTTCTGGAGGCAGAGGCGCCCCCCCGGCGGCTGGTCCTGGAGGCAGAGGCGCCCCACCGGCAGCTGGTCCTGGAGGCAGAGGCGCCCCCCCCGGCGGCTGGCCCTGGAGGCAGAGGCGGCCCCCCGGCAGCTGGTCCTGGTATCGGAGGAGGCCCCCCGGCAGCTGGTCCTGGAGGCAGAGGCGGTCCCCCGGCAGCTGGTCCTGGTATCGGAGGAGGCCCCCCGGCAGCTGGCCCTGGAGGCAGAGGCGGCCCCACGGCGGCTGGTCCTGGAGGCAGAGGTGGCCCCCCAGCGGCTGGCCCTGGAGGCAGAGGCGGCCCCCCGGCGGCTGGCCCTGGAGGCAGAGGCGGCCCCCCGGCGGCTGGCCTTGGAGGCAGAGGCGGCCCCCCGGCGGCTGGCCCTGGAGGCAGAGGCGGCCCCCCGGCGGCTGGTCCTGGAGGCAGAGGCGGCCCCCCGGCGGCTGGTCCTGGAGGCAGAGGCGGCCCCCCGGCGGCCAGACCTGGTGGTAGATTCACCCTTAGCGGTGTGTGAAGTCGATCTGTTAGATATATCAAAATGTGCATCAACATATGAGCCAGTCTCAAAAGATTGACCAGAAATTGTCACACATGCACCAGAATTTGAAAATACTTTTCTTAGACATTGTTAAATCAATCCTTAATACCTTGGCTTTACGGCTTTAAGCTGAAAAGATAACTCATTTCCTTGTGACTGATCTGCAAGGGCTAGAAGTAAGGGGTCCCACATTTCTTAGACGTAACAATGACACAGAACAGTGTCATGTTCCTCTGAATGTAAAATGATCCAAGTTGCAATGACTTGAGAACTAACCTAATAAATATTGAACTAAGTGATTCAGGGTTACTTCTCGACACCCAGTTATTTAAGGACCATAATATGAATGTTTGGTTCTTGTCACTGTTATATCAAAGAAAAGGGCATTGCACAAGTTAGCTTTGAGAGCATATAAATCACATAATTATTTCCAAAATTTTCATTAACAACTCCAGCAGCACTGTTGTAGAGGTAATCAGAAAAGATGTGATATGGAATAGTTAAAGTCGCACAGTAACTATTTTTATTTCCTTAGATATGACAGCAATATATAAAGAAAATGGCATTGAAGACGTTATCCTTAAGGTTCAAACACAGTGTACACGGCTAACTCACGTCTTTTTCACGCGACTTAACGTCCCGTTGTCGAGAGTTCTCGTGAGATCCCGTGATGTCTTATTTATCGCTACCAAAATAATGCTTTGGCGCCTCGCCTCACTTTCTTGTGGCAAAATTCTCATGCGAGCTTTTTATGGTTGCACTAAAAACCTCCCGTCTTTCTCACAGCTTGCATGGTATTCTATACACTATAAAGGTTTCCGAAAATTGGTTTCACATTTTTCTATTCTGGGTCCAACCTTGTGCAGTAGCAAAGAAAATGTTGCAGGTTTCATTCTTATATAAGATATACATTTCCCTTCATCGTTGAAAACTTCATTGATGAGGTGATGAAATTCTCCAAAAAGTATTTCGTCGTTGAAATATTTGGTGAACCAATATCGGCTTCGGTAGAAGCGTCTTCTTTTTAGCCAATACAGTAACATCACTCCTTCCATCTCGGTGGCCATTTTGTGCCGACCTCTCCCTCAAGGCTAGACAAGGTCATGACACGACAGCGCGTAAAATATGGCCCACTCTATTTGGTACCACACTTCACGTCAACGAGACAACGTCACGTGAGATAGCCGTGTCCAGTGTATTTGAACCTTTAACCAATATAAACCCATGGAAATCATCAGTATCGCCTGCACTTCCTTTGACAATTCGTTCCTTTGTCATTAATGACAATGAGAAGGTTCTAACTCTGTTCCGTCGACTTTTGAGAAACATGATTGGGGTTTCATATCATGGCCACAGCTTCTGTACAAACATGACATTTTTTTAGCATTTAACTTAGATATGACACACCAGATTACATATTTAGTAGAAGGCCTATGGAGAGAGAAACTTTTTAATCCAGGGGAAGGGTAGAATTGAACATTTTAAATTGAAGCATAATGATCCATTCTCAAAACGTCCCTCTTTCCAGTGGACACGGAGTTACATCAAGTCGAAACTGAAATAAAGATTGCTTTATAAGGGCTTTAACTACTTTCTAAACAAAATTCTAAGCCGGAGAAACTATGATAGAATGAAGGAAAATGCATTCAAATACAAAAATTGTCAATTGCACTGCACTCACCTTACACAAGGGACTTTCTATTACAAAACTACTTTTAAGGATTGGATAGTTATTTCACACGCATTGACATTTGGATCTGATACATGTCGAAAACTTAGTACTTTACAATGAAGAGTAGAGCTCGCTAATTCTGAATCGTTTATTTGCATCAGTCAAATTGTAAAATGTGTTCTCGCACAGGTCCAGGTCTCCCTAACAAGGCCACGCCAGATGCATTTACTTGGAAGCTTTTTTATGACAAGCAGAACAAAACAGAACAAAAAAAAAAACGCTCTCATTAATAGACAAAATAGCTCTGATTGGCGAGTTGTAAGACAAAAAAAAAAAAAAATGTCGCAAAACAAAAACAAAGGCCCCCATCGCCCTATTTTTTTTTAAGCGGGAGCCTGGGCCTGGAGGGGGGGGGGGGGGGCTGGGAATTGAGCAATTATTTAAGCCGAGTTTTCATATGGGTTGATCTTTTTTGCTAGGTCTCTTGGGCATCGACTTAAGAAGCATCCACTATAGTAACCTTGTCTGCTGAAGGGTGGCAATTAAATGAAATTCAAGTTTTAAGATTTTAGATTTAATTTTTCTTAGACCTGACATGCCGCAAAGTGATGACAAAATTTTGAATCTACTTATCAGCGATTTCTGACGTCATGCTGAGGGAAACGGAGGTTGTTCATTGCCTCTTTCATGTAGAGAGAGAACATTTAGAAAAACCCCGGATCCTTGCAAAGGCCATTAATTTCTTAAATGTAACAAATGACGAAAATCGAGTACTTGATGGAAACGCATCCGATTTTAGCTTTTATGGAGTTTTTCCCACTTTTTTGTCCTACCACTCAACAATAATGGTAGGTAAGGGGATCAGTGTCTTATCGAAACATCAATAAATTGAGTCTCAGAATATTTAAACACCTTTACATGGACTCACACTGATGACAAAGTGTTACGTCTGAGTACTACAATATTGACTGCCAAACATTGAATTCGGAAAATAAAAAACTTCATGAAAATTAATGCAAAAATGTCACCTTTTCAGAAAGCAAATTTTGACACCCTAAGAAATGAAAAATATTTCATAGAGGATGTTTGCCACTTTAATTTATAGGCGGAACTCTCTAGATTGACAAAAATTGTCAGGAACGGATAAGGCCGCATTCAGACCAAGCTGTCGACAACTGGCGTGTGAGCACGGCCTAGTGCCCGTTTTGGAGTGACGAAACATGAATGTTTTTTTTAAATTCTTGATAAAGCGATAAAACGCCAAGCCCTCTTGCCCTCAACTAATTTTGGGTCGCTGAATTCAAACCTGTGCTAGGAAATAACATTTGATGAAAAAAAAAATTTCAAATTTTTACTTCAAGCACCCCGCCTATGCTATTTTTAGACGCCATGGGCCTGGCGGCTTCGGGTACGCGAGATAAAAGAAAAAAAATCCCTTTCTGTTGGCTACACGGCTGAGTGTCGTTGAAATTTTACTGCAGCGGTAAAAGTGAAAAGTCGGACGGACGAGAGACAATGACTCGTCTGTTGTCGGCAGGTTGGTCTGAATCCGATCATGATATCTATATAAAAAAACAGTAAGGAAAAAAAATTCACTGCTGCGAGGAAGAAATGCCCAGACCTGAAAAAATTACATGTGAAAGATAGTTCTATTTGCTACTATGTCTATTCCTTTGACATGAAAGCGAAGTATCGCAATTTTGTAATAAATGAAAATAGGCCTAAAAACATCGAATAATGCTTTCTCCTCAACAATGATGGCCTCCCTCCTGCCTTTGTTTTGTTTCGACTTTAAACTTCCGGTTGCGTTTCAAAGTTAGAAGGCATGAGTTTCTGTGCCGTCTGCCTTATGCACGGGCCATGCGGGTGTTACTGTGCCAGTTGTGAGTTGTTTTCTACCTTGATGTACATAATCTGTGTGCCGATTGTGCGTGTTGTTTTCTAGATAAAGATATTTCTCCCGGGCAGGGCCGGGTAACTCAGTGATTTAGAAAAATTTTGTACCACTGTCGCTCGGCCGTGATTGCACGCCCATTGTCGACAGTTTGGTGTGAACGCACAATAAGACTTCAAAACCCCGTCAGCTTGTCCATATTCAAGAAGTCTTCATAAATCTATCTACGCTGTCTCTTCGATGTATTTCAATGACTTAAGCTCCAAGAAATATACCTCAACATGCAACTAACCGCTGGCCGCCGTTTTGGTTTATATATGCATTCTGTTATCATGGGTCACATCTGACCCACACTTATCATAATATAACGATATATTTTTCTACCACTCATTCTGCTATCGTGGGTCGCCACTGACCCATGCCTGTTATATATAGCCATATAATTTTTCACACCGTTTTCTGCTGTTGTGGGTCACCGTAACAGTAGCCACGACAATAAAATAGAAAATGCTGTATTGCGACAGGAATGTGCAAATTAAAACATTTGACAGTACTTGTAAAAGAAAATGGATTCACTTTTGTCTCTGTATAATTCTATGTAGATCTATGTGCGTTTCTAAAAACAAAGCCGTCAGTCATTATTTTGCAGTACAAATTAGCACACGGAAATTCACAAAAGTTTAGTGTAAACATGGTTTCGGCACCTATTTCAGTCATACGACGCTTTTCTGTCATTCATCCAAACGCAGTGTGAACATCTCCCCTTTGTGCCCCCCCCCCCACCCCCGCCCTAGGTTCCCTCTGTGGTCGTGAAGTTCCTAGTTGAACTGGCTCCCCTTCCTTTCTACATGTATGTCGAAGTAAATGACACATTCCTGATTTACAGTCTTCAAGTCTCGAGATAATGTTCCTTTGCATTGGGCGAAGTTTTACTTGCAACAGTGCCACCCGGAGCTCAGTGCGTTTCCCCAGTTGCTGATAATAGATCAGTGCGGAATTTCACTCAAATGGCTGCAACCGAGGCATGGTCTATTATGTTGTAGAACCCAGTCATAGGCCATCTTGTCTTGGGCTTTGTACTTACAGCATGTACAAGTCGGTCTATTTAAGTTGATTGTAGCACAAAATGATTTCTGATTTCGAGTTGTTTTTTTTAAATCTGTAATTACGTCATCAGTGTGCATGATGCTTAGGAGGATAACTTTTTCTGATTCACTGGCTAAGCTGGCTAAGCACAGTCAAGCTTTTTTAGAACGTGATTATGATTCTCCTTTTGTGGGTGCCCTCTTACTGTAGAATTCAGCCAGGAGGAAACTTGTTCTCACGTGCTCTGTCCACAAGTGATTCCTCCAGACTTCAAGAGATGCTCGTGCACTGTCCACAAGTGATTCCTCCAGACTTCAAGAGATGCTCGTGCACTGTCCACAAGTGATTCCTCCAGACTTCACGAGATACTCTCCAACTCTCCAACTCTCCAAGGGTAAAAAAAAGAAAAAAACCATAGTAATGTTTCTATCGTCTTTGCAAAGGGAGTCGCGAGTTCAGATGCAGTGTTCCTCCCCAGATTGATTTCCCACTTCCTCGTTAACCTTCCACGGTACCGTATGTGGCTTCACAGTAAAGAGATGTGCTGTTTCTGAATCACAAATCCAGAATAGTTTTATGCTGTTATGTCAGGTTCAGATGGCACGTGCTAAAGAAAGAGCACCACCCTCCCCATCCTATGAGCTGTTCGTCGAGGGTGAGCGTTGGGCTGCAACGCGCCGTCACGTAAATGCCTCGATGAAAATGTCCCAAATTTCTCTCATGGGTGCAAAATGGGTCTCTGGTCCCACATACAAGAGCAGAGCGTGTTACCTTCGTCAAACATCAGAAAATATCGGTATACCTTATGCTACAAGATGGTCATAGTTTGCAGGTTCTGATTCAGGGCACCATAAGAACACGTCATCTCAGGGAAGCCATCATTTCAACTTGATCGGTCTCTGTCCACTTTGCTCCCATTACCTGCCCTCCAACATTAGCACATGCAACTATGGCAGCCAACATTTAATCCGTCATAAAGAGAAGAAACACCGTTGTTGGGCTGACCACAGATGCAGTCTCGAAGAGTTTTTATGGTGGTACCCAAAATGTGTCGTGAGGCTGAATTGGAGTTTCTGTCGCTGGCACAGGTGACCATCTGGATCAATCCGTATCAACATAAACTTCTAAGACAGCAGTCACTTCCTCATGATGAGAGACAGATGGCCTGCTGTTTGTTTCTCAAAGCCTGCCTGAGGCTGGGTCTCTCAAAGTTCATGGTGAAATAACTCCTCGAGCTCCTGAAATGATGGCTTCTCATCTCCGTCCTCAGATTTCCAGTCAGTTTCAGCCACGACATTTCTTTCACCACAGCTTCTCAGGCCTAAGTCAGATATGGCACGTTCGCCTTCTGCGGTTTCCAGGAACAATTGAAAGGTACCTCAGTTTGGTCTTTGAACCACGGGGAAAAAAACAAAACTACCAAGTGTCCACCAGTCTCTCGCTATATCTCTTGTACCCCTCCCTCCCTCCCTTCTATATCGATCCTCATCAACGAGTTCCCCCAATCTTTCCATTATCTTTTACCACCCACCCCCTCCCATACCTGTTCTCTCCATCTGTTTCATAAACCCACCAATCGTCTGGTCAGAAAGTGAGCCTGCCTATCTTCCGCGAGAGAATCGTCTTGCTCTTTAAGATCAACGATTCCAGAAGTGGAAGTGACTTTACTTTTCTTTAACATTTTTTCGCACTTTTTAGTGGGGTGCAGCGGTTGAGTTTGATGCAGGGATGAGACGGATTGGGAAGTGATCTAATCCACGAAGGTTCTACAGAACAGGCCAAGACTAATCTAAAGAGAATGTCAGGTGGACTAACGCGAGGTCTATATTGGTTAGCCTGCCTGTAGACTGATGTAGATCTGTCTCCGAAAGGAGCTTCACAGCCTTTGGGCCAGGGTTAGCCGTGGGCCTGCCCCAGACGGTCCTCTGTGTGTTGAAGTCTCCCATAAGAATATACTGGGGAGGGAGTTGATCGATGAGAACTGTAAGGTCAGTGTTGGAGAAGGGAATAAACTGTGTGGGGGGGGGGGGGGTACACAGTGCACAGAGTGATAATGTCTACTTTCGGAGTATGTATAGTTTCCAATTATTGCTGATAGATGTAGGGGATGGCTGTAGTTGAGAAATTCGTCCAAGTCGAACTGACGAGTTTGGCACACACACAGCACACACAAATTTAATCAGCAAAGACATTTTCCCGCATTTTTTTTTCTTCTGCTATCAAACGTCCTCAAAGACTGCAAAGTTATTGGCCTTCAACGGATCATAGAGGAAAAAATATATTTCTGCGTAATGGAATAATCAATTTCCGCGCAACGTTTCTACATTCAGAAATAATGAAACAGGTGGCCATCTCGAATTTGGCAGCCATACTGGAGTTTTGTCTGTCTCCAAAAAATTTATATTGAAGATTTAGCCTTCCCAACAGGACAGTTACATAATTATTTTGAGATGTGAATTGCATTTGTGACAGCTAATTTAATATGCAACGTGTGTTAGGTAGCCCATTTCCAATATGTATCAGCCATCTTGAACTTTGGGTGCCATTTTTCATGGCCAACACCTTTTTTCTGAAAATTACCCCCTATCGACAACCGTTTCATGCTTCTGTTTGGTTTTCAACGAGTGTACCCGTAATATAGAACTATCAAGTCGACAAATATACTTGCATGAGATTGTAATAATTGATCGGATGGCGAAGAAGAAAAAGTTATGGTCCATTGGGCGACTGTCTGAAAAAGGCTGAGAAGTATCATCTAAAATGACACCTCTGAAAGAACAAGAATGGTCATTCAGTTGTATTAATCATTTCAAAATCATACCCAGTTGCATTAATCATTTCAAATTCAAACTCTTTCCGCGGAGAGCATCTACAGACCATGGCATGAATGGCTTTTATGTTAAAATGGTTGTAAGATACTCACGGTGTTGCCAGCACCTGGCCTGGCCAGGGGCAGCTCTTCTGGAGCACTGTCTGCCCCTGGCAATCAGGCACTGGCACCGAATCGCTTGTGGTAAACCTGTGGGAAGAGAAATTTATATAAATCACTACCAAAGAAGTTAAATCTCTACAGATTGGGACACTAAAGGAAAAGGAAACAAAAGTCAAATAAGAGTTTTCAGGTAAACATGAATCCTAACAAGAGAGGCAAGACGGTGTGTAGTTTCCTGGTCAATGTTCTATAAAATCTGTTGTTTTTTTTTCTCTACACACCTGGTCGAGGCACCTATAGCTGGAGAGACCGGGGTAAGAATTTGTTTTAGAGGCCCTGAGCACTTAAGATTTCCGTGCCCCCCATTTAAGGTAGAATATTAATTCAATGTATACACAAAAATAAACCATGTGATGAAATATGTTTGGAAATGAAATAAAGCTTACAGTAAGATGGAACATTGTTTATTTTTGCTTCCACTTTAGTTTTATTTGAAAAGTTTTTCTCCTACTTTTTTAAATGGCAAAGTCTTTGATCAGATCCTCCAAACTAATCGCACGTAACACATCCGCTTCTATACTTGATACAGATAAGGGAAATTAGGGCAATTTTTTTTAGTACAACTCAAAAAAAAAAAAAAAAACCGACGCTTATACGCCCGAAAATGCTTTAATTTTTCCACATATTTTTGTGGACCTTGGTTCAGCTGCACCGTTTGCAATTTTGCACGCTATGGTCCGGTCCATAGTAAATCTGGCAATGGAAAAGGTCGGTGGTCCCTCCCCTTCCCACCCCGATTCCAAGTCCAAAAAAATTTGGATGGGAGTTTGGGTTTAACGTCACCTCGGCGCAAAAATAGCCACTTCGCGCTTTTCACGGTCACCTCGTTATCATACTTTGGGTCGATTTTGGGCATAGAGATACTATAATACTAGAGATAATACTATCTCTATGATTTTGGGCCAGTTAGACTTTTACATAAAATGAAAGAAATTTAAAAAATCTAATCGGAAAAGGCCCGTATTACAAAGCATTCTGTAAAAACTATATATTATATATGGGAAATTTATAAATTTGGTAAAAAAAATCTTTTAAATCAACTTGTAGATTTCGGTCTCCTTCAGAGAGAACAAAATGTGCTGCAGATCCACGTCAGATTCTTACATGGATCCGCAGGCAATGTCTAAAGTATGATTATTAAAATAAAATCAATAAACTTACCTCTAAAAAAAAAAAAAGGCAAAAAACTGATTTGTTATCTAGATCTAGATCTAAATTCATGCGTTGAAAATAAAACAAAGTCCCAAAACCATGTGCTAGTTTGGGTTATCCCGGAAAATAGTGCAAGGATGTCACAAAGTAAGCAATACATAAGGAGACCAAGAGATCTGTTGATAAACAAGCAATCAGTGTTGAGAATTCTCAAGGGCAATTCAATTCCACAGTTGTGTAATCACTGTTTGATGCTAGTTTTAGGATTCTTTTTGTGTCGTGCCGGAACAAACATGAATAAACCAAGGCCACGAAACCCCGTTATTCTTTGAGTCAACATGTGAAATAAGATGAGGTATTTTTGTTGATGTATTTTTGTATTTTGTATACTTCTTTAATTCCATTTGGGAAATTTGCCTTAGTGTCACTACTGCAGTCCAGCCACTTGCACGTCGTCGCCACAATGCAACACCGGTCGACGGTTTTTTTTCTTTTTGGGTGGGGGGGATGAAGGGGGGGGGGGTGGTAGGGATGAATATTTAATTTTGTCCGGGCAGCAGCCTGATCTGCTTGCTCTTTTCGATCTCCAACTGCAAAGGTATCTTTAATGTGCACAACGTGCACACGGGCCCTCCGAATTTTTCGTCCTTATCCGAGAAGACGAGGTGCTCGATACTACCAAACTGCTGCATTCAATGGCAGCTCTTGAGATTTTTGGTTGAACTTAGTTACGCATTACACGCTACTTCTACAGGCCTCCATTATGTATCGAAGTATCAAGCGGATTCGATGTGTAACATAAGTATTAGGCTACTAAAAAGAAAAAGCATCGGGTAAAACAACTTCAATTTCTCAAAACTTGATGGGAGGGAGAAGCTTGTCATTTTAAGGAGAGGATTCGTCGTACACTCTATGTTGTCCCTCCTTTTATCCAGAAAACTCAAAATTGTTTATTTGCTGCCCATACAAATTCGGAAGGATTTCAATTATTAAGTTTCGCGGTCAAACAAGCACATGCCATCCCCGAATTCGCCGCACTTCAAACTGATTTCGCAGCTTTAACTCGTTCGGTTAAACAGAGTCAACAGAGGCACCCAGGAGCTAAATCTTCAAGTAATGCCTGGATTTAAATTATTTGGCCCAGAACTTTGGCGGTTTTCAAAATTGTAATTCCACAACCGAAACTGAAGCCACGATCATTGTGTTGGACACCCCCAGTAACGTTCACTAAACTATTCAACATATATTATGAAAAAGCATCACTAATGTAATGATGAAATCCTAAAGGCTTTGATGATTAGATGGTTCTCCTACGAGCAAGATAAACTAACGTGTTGTCTTGGTTGTGGAATCTCAGCCTCCACCGGTTATATCGTAAATCTTACAGCACTAATATAATTATAATACATGTATATATTATACAACTTGCAGGAACAAAAGGAAACCTCAAGTCTCATTACCTATGCCTAAACTTCAAAACATATCAGTTCGAGACAGTTTCTTCTGGAATGTCATTGAGACATTGAATTAGCATCGAGTGCCAGTTAAGTATTGACATTCTAGGTCTGAACTATTGACCCCAGGCCTAGGTGAACGACTTTCGTGGAAACGCCCTTCACAAGATGACCCAGTACTAGATTTACATGATCCCCTAATGCGATTTCTTCGACCTGATGCCCGGTCAGAATTTTCTAGTCTTGTTTAAAATCCTGCCGGCAAATCTAATGTTTAACATGAACTACGTATAAGCATGTAATTTGTACGAAAGATAGAAGTACACATATTGTTGAAAAACACCCAAGAAAACACACAAAAAGGGTCATTCAAAGCTGATACCAGCAGCAAGAGCACCGGGACATGAATTAATGCTTTTTACGGTTGAAAGATCAAGACTTCGTTGCAACTGACTTGAGATAGGCCTAAATGTGCCATCCCTTAATGCCAGCAAATGGTCAACCAGATTTTGTTCAACAATGCGGATGTGAAGGATGCGGTCAGGGGGGACGTAGATCTTGTTTAACCTTTTACTTGCCAACGCCGGAAAGTTACGATTTTCAAATTCCTTGCTACTTTCAAGTATGATTGCTGCAGTCGCTTCAAGTCGTGAATGTGAATCTACATAGTGAAACATATCAATTTTCGACAAAGGATTTTCACATTTCTATAATTTACAAGCTGTACTATGTCACAAATCCCAGACTGGGAGATGTAATAAGTTATGACAGGACAACAATCACGAACGAACAAGTTTAACACTTAACAGAACAACCCATCAGACTCACACATTTATTAAACATAATTATACAGATAATAGCGCAATTACATACATTATATTATTGAAATTAACTGCCGTACAACGGCCTGATTCTCACATGCACTCTTCCTCGGATCCACAACCCGGTAGTTACTTCCTAAAGGCACTTCAGCCTCAGTCTCTCCCCTCAGGGTCTTAATAGCACATTAATAATTCACTGGCACCGCAGTCTCTCAATATCACCTTCCTATTGTCATACACCTTAGCATTCCACTAGCACCTCAGCAGGGCAATAGCACATTATCATTTCAATAGCCCATCAACATGGCAATAGTACATTATCGTTTCAATAGCCCATCAACATGGCAATAGTACATTATCACATTCACGCTCATATCTACGTCCCTGTCCGTGGCCTGACTGCCACGACTTTATGTGCCTCTACTGTCCTGCACCGACAGCCTCACTCTTGGCCTATGTGTGGCCCCCGGCCCTATGCTGGCCTATCCCCTGTGCTCCCGAGGCGGCTCTTTGGCCCGTCCCCGACACCTACAAGAATAACATTACATTGGTATAATACCCTACCATTTCTATTCACTCCACCTCTCCTTACAACCCATGAAGCGTACACACAATAGTTCACCTTTCACTCACCAAACATCTTACGGTAACACACCTCCATCGGAGTACACACTACTCACTCGCGCTACAAATCCATGAACTCAATTTTCATCTATCGCTCATGGCGCACATTGCTATATCCAATATCAAGGACTTCCACATTCCTCACATATACTTATTTACATCATGGTAGTAGACGAATATAATATAATACATCAATCAATTATCAATCAACGTTCTACCTACCAGTCATCACTGGAAAGACTCTCTCATCCGTCTTCCGACTGCTCCCCTTATGTTCGCCCGCTGGGCTCTTACTAGCGTCCGTTCTCTTTGGACTATCTCTGTGCAGTGATAGTAATACAGCGCTTTCGCCTCATTCAGACCCCCCACTACTCATAACAGGCACGCCTTTCCCTTACTTGTCTACGTGCGTTAATTTTACTCTCCTCCTTTCCCCCCGTAATTATTAACTATCGCTCACTCCACTCGTGACATACTACAACTCTCAACTCACGACTTTGCACCGCTGGCACTGAAAGGGTTAATTACAAAGCCAAATACAAAGCTAAACTGCACCTTTACACTTTGACTAAAACTAGTGACTGAATATCTTCAGCTATAATGTATGCTACCCATAACACTGTATAAAATCAATGCCACCCATAACATTGTATATATTAAATCAATAACAAGATGAAAATGGTGACTTTTTAAACCATAAGTTGCAGGCCATGTTTTTATTTCATTTTTTAAAAATAGTTTTCTTTCAATCACGACAAGTACATTTTTTTTTTTTTTTTGGTGACCGGTTAATTCTTAATTATTAGTGAAATATCAGACTGCAATTACCACCCGCAATAGGAGCTAAGGCCATAGGGCGGGACGAGGGGGTAGGGGCGAAGGAAGGAGCGAAAGGACAAACCAAGTCAATGGATAAATGGAGGTTGAGCTGAAAATCAGAGGAAATCATCGTGCACAATACGGAATAAGAAAATAAAAGCGACTCTGCAGGCTACTCGCAAACTACTCCAAGTGTACATTTTACATCCGACCAAGTAATCCCCCCCCCCCCCCCTGTGTACATGATCACGCATTTAGTTGGTTTAATTTATAATTCAGTGAGCACAAGTTAATTACAAATGCGCCCATAGACAGAAGAAAATAACTGTCAACACACTTGCATTATTCTATTTTCGCAGTCCTTGAACACATCCATCCTATTGTATTCCTCCCCCGCCCCCCATGCACGAAGTAAATACATAGTATCAGTAATGAGTCATTATCATACATCTTGTGTCATCGTATTCCCCCCCCCCCCCACCCACCCCCCATCATGCATGCACTCATAATTTTACTTATTTCCCCTGCTTTCATGCCATATATCGATATTGACTGAGCTCGGAAACTACAGAACGTGGCAAATATCGGTATTATTATGGGAGATATCGCCCATTACAACTGCTTAGCAGAGAAAAGGGAAGTGATCAAGACATGGTCAAGCAATACATTTTTTATTACGATAATTTACCACTAACTGCCCCGTTCTTCCAATGGGGGGGGGGGTGGAGAGGGGGGGGGAGGACCCCATTTCAGATCGAAAGGAATCAGCATAAAAATCAGCGCTTAACACCGATGCAAAACAAGCCAAAAGCTTGTGTCTTTTCTTTTAGATTACTATTTATATCACTGAAAATAATTATTCGACTAATTTTTTTTTTCTTTTTTTTTCAACTAGATGAGATACCCGGCATTATCCGGAATAAACCTGTGAACCCACAGTTCTGTCTGTCTGTCTCTTTTTGGTCTGGAAAACTTCCCATATTCTACTGTCTTACTACAGATTTCATGCCCACCGTAACACGATTTCTGGTAGGGAAATTGAGGGTTCGGCGTTGAACGCGTATTAATATCGTTTCCCGTGTGGTGGCCTTACTACAGGGAGCAAACACAAAGATCATTGCATTTGACATTTTTACTTTTTATTGAAAAATACCCGAAACTTGAATCAGCACGATCGATCGATACGAAAGTGATTGGGCTGGAACTGTTGACACTTGAGAAAATTTATGATTTTGAAGCGGTCATTTAAGCTGTAGCGTCGAGCAAAGAAAAAAAAGGGGGGAGGGGGGGGGGGTGCAAAGTTGCATCGCAATGAATTACTCCCACCACTTTTTTTTTTATTACAAGATTTTGTGTTGGACCACGTTTCTGTCTTCATGGTGACAATACAGAGTGGTCAATTCCATCAGTGGGCGTTTTCACGAAACAAACATGATTTATTCAATCTTTTCAGTGTAGCATGGAGACATTGCTGACCAGCGCGGTTTGTTAGGAAAGGACGGGGGGGGGGTGGGAGGATGGAGGGTTTACTTTGTTGTTAGGACCTACTTTCAAGTGTGGTTAACGTCCTTTGTTGTGGAATCTTTCTGCCTGATCAATCAGTTAAGGTAAACGTTTAGTGTAAAATCTACATTCCATCTTTGACTATACAATGATTGAGGATTTGGTTTAAAATCTGCTCCGTCAAAGAATTACATTTTTTTAAAAAGAGGTTTAGGATAGATAACTCGGTACCTACTAACTCTGGTGTCATGTGGATTCTGGTAATTCCATTGATATCATCGAGAAATATTCTCCAAAATTATTTTTAAACATCTTGATCAATGAATAATAATAATACGTTTCAGTTTACGCAAACAGATTCGATGAGCTCTCCGACAGACCTCGTAAATGTTGGTTCCAGATCTACCAATAAGAATCCTTGACCCCATTTGGAATTTAATGCTAAGTGACAAGCTGCAAGTATGTATATTTTTGCCTTTTCTAGAAAATGGGGGATTGAAGTTTGGTCGGCAAAATGCTTAAAAGCATGAAACATTGCCTCACAAGCACATCTCGAAAAGTGGAACACGGGGACACAATTCCAGCCCAATCACTTTCGTACAGATCGATTCTGTTGATTCTCGGGGAAAGAAGGAAGGTGGCCTAGAGGCAAGGTGCTCGCCTCTCATGCCGAGGCTACCGGGTTCGAATCCCGGTTGGTTCAGGCATGTTGGAATTTTGGGAATTTTCTCGTATTTTCTTGTCCATGATCCAATGATAGGTAGGATCGAGCACCTAGTCTCCTCGGATGAGATCGAAAAATTCGGAGGGCCCGTGTGCACGCTGCGCACGTCACGCACGTTAAAGACACCTTGGCAGTTGGATATCGAAAAGACCAGGCTGAACAGGCCGCTGCCCGGGCAAAATTCTAAAAAACGAATCCCTACCACAACAAGAAAAAAAAAAGAAAAAGTGAGATGTAAATGCCAAGGGCAGCGAACCTCCTAAAATAAAGCCCTAACCACATCTTGAAAAGTTTTTAACCGATTGGAATGTCGACAATATAGACTATAGAAGGAAATTAGAACAGAGAGCCACTTTCATGACAAAAACCTCAAAATCAGCCAAATTTCGCGTGCAACAATATGGCAATTACTCCTCGATATTTCAGTTTACAAACAGATTCGATAATCTCTCCGACAGGCCTCGTACATGTTGGCTCCAGATCTCACAGTAAGAATCCTTGACCCCACCGAAAATCATGGCTAAGCGACAAGCTGCAAATTTATCCGTTCGCTGAATACGTCAATTTGTATTTTCTCTTTAAATCAGTGGTTCTCAACGTAGGCAATATCGACCCCGGTTTGGGGGGGGGGGGGGGGAGGGGATTTGATTTCCATGGAAATGAGAATGGAGAAAAGGGTGGCAAGAGGGCGGGAACGGTGAAGGAGGAGGGAGTGAAAGGGGGCAGAAACGATGGAGGAGGGAGGTAATGGAGGGGGGGGGGGTGTTGAAAACATCAGTGGAAGATGATTTAGGGGCCAATACAGGGCAGCCACTGACCTGTTCAACAGCTGAGATGGCTAGATGGGTATAATGAACAGTAAAGACCTAATTTTCTTACAGTGCTTTCCGTTTTTGGGCATTTCCATGCAAACATCAAATTCGGGGCCAAAATCTTATCTTGAACATGTGATGAAAAGTTTCATCTTTTTCACTGCAAAACCATCCATACATTGAAATTGAGTAGGCCTGTTCATTTCTAAATCGCTTCATGCAAACGTGGAAAAAAATCCACCGTAGTGAAATGTGTCTAAAGCAAGCAATATTTAGCATCATTTTTTACTTTTCGCATCTATTGAAAGAAAATTCGGATGCATGGTGATTTCCTCCATTTATGATCCAGTTGATTCAATGCTTTTAACATCTTGGCATGCATCTAAGCCAAGTTATTAAGTTTGAAGATTTTCTGGCACATTCAGAAAATGCAATTCATTAACGTCAGTCCGTCACCCTGAAAATCAACAAACGTTCTCTTAAATGAAAAGCACAAATTCTACACGTTTTTCCAGTCATTTCCTCTGCCTACTGTCAACACTTTAAAAGCTTCCACAGTCATTTTAAGCTACTGATGTGTGTAACTCTGTGGGACAGCGTGACGGACTGAAGGGGACGGACTGACATAATGATTTAAGTACTCAGCTCCATTTGAAAAAACTCAACTTAGTGACCATAGTTGCTGATGCCTGGTTCAAGTAAGGTGGACACACGGAGATGAAAAACTTTGCATAAATTGTAAATTTATTATTCCCAGCATTATAAATATTGTGTATGCTATATGCCACATGTGTATATTTTTGTATCTTTGAAAAAGCTGGAAAGAATGTAAGACATTTGTAGGTCTACAGCTAGCTTATGCTTTTCTTCTGGTGGAACAGCAAGCCAGTTCAAACAGAAATTTAATCTCTGCAACCTATGCAAAATAAGCGAGAAGTTTTGGTACCAACACCACATGGCACTGGCACTGTGGACGGCGTAGGTAGAGGGGTAAAAAGGATGACCTGGCATGCTGTTCTGTCAGGAAAGAGCAAGATTTAGAGCGAACAGGACCTTGTGCAGTGTGTAATGGAAAATAATGCAAAAATACATTCCTGCTTTTAAAGACTGAAGAAATGGAGAATGAGATGATGTAAAGTGTGAGGGCATTCCAGCTGACCATGGAACTAGAAAGTTGCATTTCATAAAAGTTGTATCCAACTCAAAAGTCAAGTTGCCAACGGTTGTTATGCACAAAAAGCTCAGTGGCCACTGCAGGATTTTAAGAACTAGGTAGCATCAAATGAGGTCCCTACTGATGAAATGATATTACGACGTCCATGTTGCTAAAGACGAGAACTATGCTGTCTATTGTAATCACGTTTTGCAATGTTAGAGTGCTTAGCTTTGACAGAAAAATTGTGTGAAAATGAAGTTTCTCAAAGGAAATTATGGTAATGTGTTCTCTCAATTCCAGTGGCCAGCAGATATTATTGACACAGTGTGTAAAATCTTTTGGAGACCTGTCACAACAGAAGAAAATGGACCATTTTCTGCTACAGAAATGGATGACAAATAGAAATATGAAATTGTAAGGATTTGCTCTGAAGCTTTTGCCTGACAACATTGTTTTCTCACTGTACTGTATTTTGGATTTAAAAGACTGAGCCTTCATTTACCTCCACATATGGTGCTGGGTTTAGCGATGTCAGTCCGACACGTTTTTTATGCAAGTCGGTCACGCACACATTACTGAGATTAGTTCTAACAAAAATCAAGCAAATGATTTAAGATAATTGGGTGTGCATAGCTCATCCATTCATACAAAATATATTTAAAGCTTAAATAAGTCCCTGAGTCTGCCTGATAGGTCAGGTTGACAAAATGTCAGTCCGTCACGCGGTCTTTGTAGTTGGATGACTTTGTTTGACTAAGTTAACGAAATTCATCATGAATGTAGAGTAGCATAATGTTTATTGAAATATGCGAGTTTCACTTCCTTTGATTTACAAACAGACTGTTCACTTGAATGTTCTGAAATGTCAGTCCATTACATATGGAATTGCCTTTTTATAATGAATCAAAGAAGCGGGGCGCTATGAAAGGACTTGGGGGGGGGGGGGGGGGGGAGGGGGGATATGAAAGAAAACTTGGGAGCCTGAGGGGCGGTTGCCTTAACGTTGAGAAACACTGCTTTAGAGTCTGCACCCGCCCATGGAAGGAGTTCCATTTGAGTTGCACGTAAGTTACATTTCAGAGAGGCTACTTCAGGAACGTCCGTGACCGGGGATGGGAGTGTGGGCGGGTCGCGAGAAAAGCCAAACAAAGCTCTACGTCACCACCTCACCCTTTGTGACGATAATAAAATATCGCATGCGCAGTAGGAGGCATTTCCCGCTCCGTACCGGCCAACTAGGCCTATAGGCTAACTTATAGCAGACATCTATACTCTCTGCTTATAGGTAGAATGACATGCAGCTATTTGCAGGAGTCAGCCGGCCGTTCATTGGCTGAACTTATGACCCATGAATAAATTATAACGTCATTTCCGGTTTAGCGGGACTTTTGTTTCCTGTGCAATTGTATTTCTTCTACGGGTTTTTCACGATTTTTCTTAAGTAATCAATATGAAAATTATATATTCGTATTCAGCGTGTCAAACTATCAACACACCAAATTTCGTGAGGCTAGCTCAAAAAAAAGAAAAAACGGTTTTCAACGGTCATATGTCAAGTAATCAATGGGAAAATTATATATTGTGGGGTAATGCGAAACATAAACACTACGGAGTACGATCGCATTGACCTCACAAGGGAAACCACTCTCGATGGAGAGGGACAGGAAGTGACGATATAACGGTAGAGGGAGGTGATGCGTTGATAGACTACAAGGTCAACTCAAGAGACAAGTAGGCTGTCTTAGCTTTACCTAAGTCCTACGCCTACATTGGTGACCCCGAACTTGGAACGAAATTCCAAGAGTTTCCACCATGGAAGAACACAAAGCAGTGTTGGCTGTTTCTCTGAAACTGCCAACATTTTGGACCACCAACCCAGAAGCGTGGTTCGCTCAAGCGGAGGCGCAGTTTGCCATCCGTAACGTCACCGTGGATGACACAAAGTATTACCACGTGGTGGCCAGTCTCGACAGTCAAACAGCAACACGGGCTCTATCTGTGCTCGTTTCCCCACCGCAGGAACGCAAGTATGAGGCTATTAAGGCTTTCCTTTTATCTGCTTTTGGCAAATCTGAATCAGAAAGAGCCCACCTCCTTCTTAACATTCAGGGACTTGGTGCCCGCAAACCATCGGAACTAATGGACTCTATGCTGGCTCTTCTTGGGCCCCATAGCCCATGTTTCCTATTCAGACACCTGTTCTTACAACAACTGCCTGAACATGTGAGAACACCCCTGGCAGCGTCACACACTGCTGACTACAGGCTACTGGCACAGGAAGCGGACCGACTGTACCTGCCCGTCATTCCAAACTCCAACGCAGTGCTAGAGGTAAACATCGCTGCAACACAGCCATCACCCTCTGCACCTAGACTTAGATTTAGCGGTGGTCAAAGCTCGTCAGTGTGCTGGTACCACAATCGTTTTGGAGAACAGGCACGCAAGTGCATCCAACCGTGCACACATCCTGCCCCCAAACCTCGTTCCTCTTCAACTTCCAACAGGAACCAGGGAAACGCCAGGCAGGGTCAGCAGTAGTGACACCCGTCTCTCAAACTTCTGGTGGCCCGGGCTCTCCACAACTGGTTATGGTCGACAACATCACAGGACGTCGCTTCTTGGTTGACACGAGTGCACAGGTATCAGTCATTCCTGCAACACTGTTGGACAAACGCACCGGTACCTGCGGACCTCCACTCCTCGCTGCTAATGGCTCTAACATTGCAACCTATGGTACGCGTATCATACCAATTAGGACCAGGGATAGAGTCTTCACGGCAAGATTCGTGGTAGCGGATGTGAAACGGCCATTACTCGGCGCAGACTTCCTTCGCCGACACAACATACTTGTTGATATACGTGGCCAGCAGCTAATCAAGGCTGACTCGTTGGCCATCTACCCTTGCATCATCCATCAAGTAGCGTATGCATCGATACAAGAGCTCGCTCCTATTGCTCCGCAGAGCAACAGGTTCAGGAAAGTACTTTCTGAGTTTCCACAAATCCTCCAACCCACCTTTTCATCTTCAGAGGTGAAGCATGGCGTCCATCATCATGTGCCTACTACTGGCCCCCCTATCCATGCTAAGGCACGTCGTCTGGCACCCGACAAGCTAGCCACTGCAAAAGAAGAATTCAAGAAAATGGAGGACATGGGAGTGATTCGACGATCTAGCAGCCCGTGGGCATCACCTTTGCACATGGTTCCTAAAGCTAGTGGAGAGTGGAGACCATGCGGGGATTTTCGTCGCCTCAACGACAGGACGATAGCAGACCGGTACCCCGTTCCTCACATCCAGGATTTCTCAACCGGGCTGAAAGGGAAAACTATCTTCTCCAAGATCGACCTCATTCGTGGATACCATCAGATACCCATGGCCCCAGAGGACATCGAAAAGACGGCAATCATCACTCCATTCGGCCTGTATGAATTTCTGCGCATGCCGTTTGGTCTCAAGAATGCTGCACAAGCATTTCAGCGCTTGATGGACTCTCTGCTCCAAGACCTCAAATGTGCTTTCAACTACATAGACGACATCCTGGTCGCTAGCGATTCGGAGGCCCAACATTTGGAAGATCACGCTGTTTGTGGAAGATTGTGTGACGCTGGTCTGGTGGTAAGACTGGAGAAATGTGTTTTTGGAGTCTCGGAGATTGACTTCTTAGGTCACCACATCACTCCATTAGGGTCTACGCCTCTTCCTTCCAAGGTCAAAGCAATTGAGGATTTTCCCCCACCTCAAACAGCGAAAGGGTTACAAGAGTACTTGGGGATGATAAACTTCTATCATCGGTTCATTCCCCGTGCAGCAGAGATTCAACGGCCCCTGTATGATGCTTTAAAGAACTCCTCAAAGTCCACTCACATACAGTGGACGGAAGAAATGAGCACTGCCTTCCAGACTAGCAAATCAGCACTGGTAGAGGCAGCCATGCTTGCCCACCCAAACACTGATGTGCCCATCGCACTCACATGTGATGCATCGGAACAAGCGGTCGGTGCGGTTTTCGAACAATTTGTGGATAGGTCGTGGCAACCCTTAGCTTTTTTCAGTAGGCGCTTACGTCCCGCAGAGAGGAAGTACAGCGCTATTGACAGAGAACTGCTCGGCATCTATCTCTCCATTCGTCATTTCCGGTTCCTGCTTGAGGGTCGATCATTCTGCGTCTTCACTGACCACAAACCCCTGACTTTCTCGATGTCAAAAGTCACAGAACCCTGGTCTGGTCGCCAACAAAGACAACTGGCCTTCATCTCTCAGTTCACAACAGACATCAGGCATATTTCAGGTAGAGACAATGTCGCCGCTGACTGCCTTTCACGCTCTATCTCCAATGTGTCGGTAGGCGTAGACTACTCAGCAATGGCTACTTCTGAGGCTGCAAGTGAGGAAATTCAGGCCTATTGCACAGCCATCACAAATCTCAGTTTGGTTCATACAGCTGTGGAACCAACAGGCCCTCAACTGCTGTGTGACATCTCCACAGGAAAACCACGGCCAGTGGTACCGCCAGATTTCCGACGTCAAGTGTTTGACACCATACACAACCTTTCACATTCTGGGGCAAGAGCTACAGCACGACTTGTGTCTCAGAAGTTCGTGTGGCATGGTTTGAAGAAACAAGTTAGACAATGGGTAAGAGTGTTTGGATTGCCAACGATCCAAAGTACACACACACGTCCACGCCCCACTTGAGCAGATCCCAACACCAAAGAAAAGGTTCAGTCACATACACGTGGACATTGTCGGACCTCTCCCTTCTTCCCAGGGATACACTCATCTGTTTACCATCATCGACCGCAGCACACGCTGGCCAGAAGTGATACCACTTCAAAACACGTCTACTGTCACTTGTGCCCATGCGCTCATCAGTGTATGGATAGCTCGTTTTGGCATCCCAACAGACATTACTTCTGACAGGGGTTCTCAGTTCACTTCTGCCCTCTGGACGGAAATCATGGAAAGACTCGGGACTAGATCCATCGCACGACTTCCTATCACCCACAATCAAACGGAATCGTCGAACGATTTCATAGGACTCTCAAATCCTCACTCATGGCTCGACTGCATGGTCCCAACTGGATGGAGGAACTACCATGGGTCATGCTGGGCCTAAGAACTATTCCAAAGGAGGACATTGGAGCTTCAGTGGCTGAGTTAGTCTACGGAGAGCCTCTCACAATTCCAGGAGAACTGATTGCTGCCACTGCCACTCCTTTCTGTGCCACTGAACAGTTGAATGACTTTCGCGGCCAGGCCCAATCATTCCTACCCACTCCCACTTCACGATACTGCCGGCCTCCAAACAATGTGCCAAGCACTTTGGCAACAGCAAAGTATGTCTTTGTTAGAAGCGACGCCTCTCAACGTCCTTTACAACGCCCATACACCGGACCATACGTCGTAGCCGCTCGGGACGACAAGACTTTCCAAATACTTATGGGAAATCGGACAGAAACAATTTCGATTGATCGCCTGAAACCAGCCCACATAGAAACGTCACAACCAGTCCCTATCGCCCACCCACCGAAACGTGGACGGCCCAGAACTGTCCCAACAAACAATCCTCCTGCTCCTCCACCTCCACCTTCCTCACCTCAGCGGCCTCATCTTATGGGTTCCAAGAGCTCCAGGTCTGGACGTCAACTTCGTCCACCTAGGAGGTTTATGTGAGGACAATACTGGTGGGGGGTTGTGTGGGGTAATGCGAAACATAAACACTACGGAGTACGATCGCATTGACCTCACAAGGGAAACCACTCTCGATGGAGAGGGACAGGAAGTGACGATATAACGGTAGAGGGAGGCGATGCGTTGATAGACTACAAGGTCAACTCAAGAGACAAGTAGGCTGTCTTAGCTTTACCTAAGTCCTACGCCTACAATATTTGTAATCAGCGTGTCAAACTCTATCAACACACCAAATTTCGTGAGGCTAGCTCAAAAAAAGAAAAATAACGGTTTTTAACGGCCATATGTCAAGTAATCAATGGGAAAATTATATATTCGTAATCAGCGTGTCAAACTATCAACACACCAAATTTCGTGAGGCTAGCTCAAAAAAAGAAAAATAACGGTATTAACGGCCATATGTATAAAAGTAATGTATAAAAGTAATACTATTCACTTAAGTACGTTAAAATAGACCTGCGTTCCAAATTTTATCAAAATCGGTCAAACACTTTAGGCAGAAGATCCCAAAACGTACAAAATCCTTCTTTGAGACTAATTCTTAACGGCTCGGCTCTGACGGTTTTCTGTTTAACAAAAGTACAACTTTTAATGTAGGTAAACCTTCTCTGACACAACACCAATATAATTGCCCAATGTCAACAAAATCGGCAAAGAAGTGAATGTGTGAAAAGGTCTCAAAAATCGGTTACGGACACACAGACACACAGACACTGATGGTCTTCACGGTCGCTCTGGACAATTACAATTACATGTTACGTATCATAAATACATATATTCAGCACATGTATCTGTGCATTAAATGTAGTCTTACACAATCATGCTCGAGCACAGGGAACGATCACGATGGTAGTGTAGTTCATTAACAATAGAGTATTTACTTAGTAAACAAACCCAAAAATTATTGTGATCGTTCCCTGTGGCTCGAGTTAAGTTGAAACGTCTGGAAGGCAGCATAATCACAGACTGATTCGTAGCTTGCGGCATAGGCCTAGTTTCAGGTCGAGTCGATGTTGAAGGGGTGGGGGAGAATTTTTGAACAGAAGAAAAAGAAATATTTCGTGTTCTTTTGAGTTTTATGAACGAAGACTTCGCCGATCATCTGTCATTTTTAATGAACAGAGTGTGTCGGCTGCTACGAGAAAACAGGAAGTTCGTAGGCATAATTTATTCATGGGTCATAAGTTCAGCCAATGAATGGCCGGCTGACTCCTGCAAATAGCTGCATGTGGTAGAATGCGCATGATGTCACATTGTGCTTTTGTTTTGTTTTTCCGCCATCGCGATTGTTTGGCCGGTGGATCAGCTGACTAGTGTAACTTAGAGATAATTATATCGAAGCGGTTTTGTTAACTAAAATGCCTACTAGCTGCATTATCGTTGATTGCTACGCGCGACAGCGGTGGAAAGGATGGATAAAAGTTGGTCAGATTCCCCACCATTCGTGTAAACAAAGGAAAGGAAGTGAAAGAATTGACCGAACGTCGTTCGACTGTGGTATGGTTGACAAGCTACCAACCTCTAGACATTAAAAAAAGTGAGTCGACCCATTCTGTTTGTGCCGAGCATTTCATCTCAGGTAGTTATCAGTTTTAATAATTTATGAATAACGTGATGAAAGTAAGCCCGTCATTTCCGTCACAGAAGATCTAGAATGTAGATCAGATATGTGCAATGTACATTTCTCCACTCTGCAGGCTAGTTAGGAGCTGTAGGATTAGAGGTCTAGCGAATGCGATTATCTTCATTTTTACCGCACAATAAAGTCACCGACTAATAAATCTCAGTTACAATTAAAAACGTTCCTGTTGACTTGCTTTTAAGCAGTTCTAGATTTACACTGTGGCCTACAATGAATTGAAGATGATGCACTGGCAAGATAGGCTACTGATTAAAATTCACCAGAGATAGCCAGAATGCAGTATATCTAGAATCTAGATCTAGATCTAGACTAGATCTAGTATGAGGAAGTGAGTCCTGAGTGATGAGGTATGGAATCAGATCTAGATCTGATCACACAGATGTTGAATTGCAGCTGCAGCAGTATGAGAGACAGAGTGAGCCTTGAATTGTGAGATACAACATAATTCAATGTATCTGTATTACACAGATATGAATAATAAAATATGAAATCATAGGCCTAATTAAAGCTAATCTATCACAGAGCTGTTGACCAGTAGCAATAAATATGAGAGATTGAGCCATGAGCGATGAAAGATAGAATTATGCTTAGATCTAGCCAGCATCACACAGATATGAGAGGGTGAGTCTTGAGATATGTAAGGATAATTAAATCTATACCAATACCACACAGATATGAGAGTGTGAGGCTTGAATGATGAAATATGTAATAATTAAATCTAGATCTAGATTTATATCACACAGATAGAGTGTGAGGCTTGAGTGATGAGATATGTAATGATAATTAAATCTAGATCTAGATTTATATCACACAGATATGAGAGAGTGAGTCTTGAGTCATGAGATATGTAATGATAATGAAATCTAGATCTAGATTTATATCACACAGATAGACTGTGAGCCTTGAGTCATGAGATACTTAATGATAATGAAATCTAGATCTAGCTTTATATCACACAGATATGAGAGTGTGAGCCTTGAGTCATGAGATACTTGATGATAATGAAATCTAGATCTAGCTTTATATCACACAGATATGAGAGTGTGAGCCTTGAGTCATGAGATACTTAATGATAATTAAATCTAGATCTAGATTTATATCACAAAGGTATGACAGTGGGAGCCTCGAGTCATGAGATATGTAATGATATTTAAATCTAGATTTAGATTTATACCATACAGGTAGGCTATGAGAGTGTGAGCCTTGAGTGATGAGATATGTGTAATGATATTTAAATCTAGATCTAGATTTATACCATACAGGTAGGCTATGAGAGTGTGACCCTTGAGTGATGAGATATGTGTAATGATATTTAAATCTAGATCTTGATTTGTACCATACAGGTATGAGAGTGTGAGCCTTGGGTGATGAGATATCTAATGACAATTGAATCTAGATCTAGATTTTCTAGATCTAGCGATTTATATCACACAGATATGACAGTGTGAGCCTTGAGTCATGAGATATGTAATTTGTAAAGATAATTAAATCTGGATCTAGATTTATATATTGCATAACAGGAGAGTGTGAGCCATGAGTGCCGAGATATGTAGCCTAATGATAATTAAATCTAGATCCAGATTTATTTTCTATCACACAGATATGAGGGTGTGTGAGCTTTGACCAAAGATCTTGGCTTTGACTGATGAGATATCTAATGACAATTGAATCTAGATCTAGATCTAGATCTAGATTTATAACACACAGCCCACAGGTGGGAACCACAGTAATGTGTGAGAGCGGGTCTCGAGGGATGAGACGCAAAGAGTATGTTCAACAACATTCTGCCACCAAGGAAAGTTTTCACGTTCTCGCGGCAATTTCTTTAGACTATTACATTAGAGTGGGCATTAGCCAAGGAATTCACCGGTTGTTCGGCTGTTATAAAAAAAATAATTATAGCCATGTTAAAGGGAGGTGACTCCCAATTCCAATTAACAGGCTCTGGCTTTACCCTAGGAATTCGGTGACGTAATGATCGCCTGTGCGGTTATTATAAATAGTCACGGGGATTCCAAAGAAGTACTACCTTTCCGGCAACGCAGTGTAAAAAAGATTCTCGCGGGCGGGTCACAGAGAGCGACCCCCCCCCCCCCTTATGGTAGTCTAGATCAGTGGTTATCGACGCGATATCCCCCCACCCTTCCCCCGCGGGCCGATTTGATCGGGGGGGGGGGGGGAAAGGATGGCAAGGACCAAAAACATGAATGCACACCAAGTTTGGAAGGAAATGCAGCGCAGTCGCCGACTCGTTCAACAGCTCGCGTAGAAGAATTTTATGAACTAAAGACTGTCTTTCAGTGCATTTGATAAAGAATTGTTTTCGGTCTTATAATGAATCAGCAGCGCCCATTGCCATGTATAAGGCTGAAAACGTAACATCATAATTAGTGTATCTTCAGAGGAAATTTATCTGTTAGATTCGACTAGGTGGGTTTTTTTCTTCGGGGGGGGGGGGGGGGGGGGTTTGGAGCCCAATGGGGTGATTGCTTGAAAAAGGTGCAGAACCACCGGTCTAAAATGAATGTTTTTGTGGTTAACGTGAGACTGGGCAATGAACACCCAGAACATGAAGTATGATGAAGTATGGGCACGGCCGAAGCTGTGGACTTCATTGTGGTCCTCCTTCCCCGTCCCTTTCCTTTATCAGCGTCTATGATGACTAAGAGCGTCTATGTGTGTAAAACTGAAAATTTGTATGGATGAGAGTGCGTGTTTTAGTATGAGATTTGGAAAGTGTATGCATGAGTTATTGATGCAATGTACAGCGCATTGAGTAATAATTTTATTAGAAATGCGCTATAGAAATTCTATTTATTATTATTATTATTTATTATCAAAGTCCTGCTTTAAAAGGTGGGGGGGGGGGGGGAGAGATTACCGAAGACTGTTGCTAGGAACGTGTAGTTTAATTACAAAGCCAAAACGAGAAAATAATTGAGTGTTCATTGTAATGCAAAATACGACATTACCGAATTCAGTTGTCTAGCGAACGAAAACCACTAAAACCTTTTCATGGGGAAAAAGGGAGAAAATACATGACGATGATCATAGTTGAAGGAGCTATACTACCAACCATCTCCCCAATCCCAAACCTATTATCAAAACCTGCTCCCAATCCTCAACCACGTGGGTTGCCAGCGCCTGGGGCAAAGCAAGAATTGCGCCCCCTGACCAGTTGACCGTTAGCACGTGGACCCCGCCATGTTGGAAAACTACGGATGTTTGAATATTGGACAGTTTTCTGGGAAGGTCTTAATCTTTAATACAGGAGATAATATATAATAATAGATAAAAACAAATTTTCGAACAGAGACTAAAGATTGGCAACTTACGTCGTCTTCGTGGCATGTTTTATCTAGCTAATGTAGAAAAGTCGTCGTGCATCATAACACTACTTTTCTGGGAGCGCCGATACACCTTGGAACACGTTTATATACCCCTGGACTTTAAAAAGGCAAAACAAAAAAAATGCAGATACACGAGATCTTTTCTCATCTCAAAATGAAAACTCAATAGCAGGGGCGTTCTAGGGGGAAGCGAGCGCATATAAAGGCGCCATGACACATAGCAATCAATTTTCAACTCATTGATTATACATTTTTATTTTGTGCTTAAAATTGCAACACAAGGAAGACACAATTTCAAAGGAAATATACAGCTGTTATTTTGTATTTACAATGGAAACACAATAGAATAAACAAAAGTTTTACGGTGAGCTCATCATTCTCAAAACATAATAAAAATCATGTACGTTTTTAAATTATTTTTATCTTAAACATAAAAAAAAAAGAAGTGTAGTGAAAAAAGTATGAAGCAACTACAACATGTAGGTTTCTTTCAAGCAAAGTTATCTATTACTTATCACATTCGGCTTAGCAGTCACACTCTCTTATACAGGAGAGCAAAACTATCCCAGACAATCTATCAACGGCCATTATAGAATAAAGAAGTATGGACTGTATGTGTTTCAGCCCACTAAGAGATCGTTCGGCAACTGCGTTAGTTATTGGTAAGCTCAGAAAAACGTGGTGCAATTTACACAGGTTAGGATAAAAAGTTCTTTTACGGCCGAACTCTACTATAAATGACTTTACAAAAAGAAAAATCGATACTGTACGAACGCATACTTTGTCGACCCAACAGTTCATTAACAATAGGCCTCATGACACTTTTAAAAAAAAATATTTCAGCAACTGTCATTATGTATGAAATTTTCAATTGCTAGAAGGTTCCACTTTTTAAAGAAATATGCTCCAGGGGAGCAGTCTCTCCCTCGAACCCCCATTAGCTACGCCACTGCATAACAGTGCTCACTGATAGCCGTGCAATTGACAATGAGAAAGTCTTCTGTTGTGTGGCTGTAGAAACACGAGACTCCCGAGTGTTGGCCCGAGCAGATTCGCATGAATTCGTGAAAATTCTCACGTGGAATTGCTATTCGCGCTGTAAAAAAAAAAAAATTATGACCTTGTGTACCATTTTGAAAGGAGTGCAAAATGTATCTGACTAGACTTCAATCTGTCTTTCCGTATCTCCATGAACTACCATAGTTTATTGTAGAGTGAATGTCTAGCGCAGTGGTTCTCAAACCTTTTCAGGCAATCGTCCCCTTAGGCTCCAAATTTTCTTCCATCGCCCCACCCTCATTTCTCCCCCCCCCCCCCAGCGCCCCCCCCCCAAAAAAAAATCCCTACCCAAACCCAACGGACACATTTCACAAGGAGACAGTCTGCATACAGATGACCAAATTGCGCTTTTCAAAGTGTTATCAATGACAATAGGCGTTTTGAGTATTCTTTATCAAACAGAATATTCTTTAACGGATACACTTACGAAAAAAAATGCCTTTTCTATTATTGGTAAAATAGTAATACATTTAATAATAATGGCATTTATATAGCGCATATCCATTTTTAAAATGCTCTATGCGTTTTAAAAGAGAGAGAGAGAGATTGGTTCATCTTTGTCCCCATTGTCGCCTTTTTCTTCATTTTCGCCGCCCCCAGGGAGCGACATCTCCAACGCTGTCGACCACTGCCGTTACATCATCTACATGTCCTGCAGATGCTGGCATGTTATCTCACCTACAAAAAAAAGCTGCCATGTGGTATGTTCATGCCGCCGCCCCCCCCCCTCCCCCCGACCTGAGAGAAACCAATCTCAGTGAAATTTTGGCAAAGACAAAATGACACTCTTTGTGTGGTAGATTTATCAGCACATCTATAATCAGTGATTATATAGAATTCACAAATTCTCCACCTTTGACCTGAAAATGCTTTTTTTCCTAGGCGAACGGCAGTAAACAAATTTTGCTAATAGGTTTCAAATACCGGGGGGGGGGGGGGGGGGGAGGTGCACCGAAATTTGGATTTTTCAAATTGGTTTTGTTTTTCATTTTTTTTTTTTTGAGTTGCTTTGCTGACTGCTCGTCTTTGACCCCCCCCCCCTATTTTTTTTCACGATCACATGACCTGTGACGTGAACACTTCCTGTCGTATGTATGTCACTGCTATAGGCTGATTGCAAGTATTCGACACGCTCACGGCTAAAATTAGAGCAGGAATACTGTGCTGCTTGCTTTGGGAATTATTTTGGTTTGCCGAGACAAATATAGAGAAGGTAGAAGGTGACACGGGGGGGGGGGGTGGCGGACCGCGGCTTTTCAGCTTGTAACTTTATTATTTTATCACGGTATTTGTGTTGATGATTATGGGCGTATGGGAACTCGCTGGTTCAGGGAGCAGAAGGGTTGGTTTGCCAGAAATGTTACATCATTATTAATTTAGTAAACCGTTTGCTCCCTCAGTCTGATTTTGTTTTTCTTTTTACTTGGCCCGAATTTCCCCCATTCTTTTGCTCGATTCTTTTTTTTCGGGGGGGGGGGGTGGCTCGTATGCCCATGTTGATAATACATGTATTAGACCTGTGATTGAAGACGATACAATTAATGTTTCTTTGGAAATTTTGCATGCTTTGATGAAACCAAGTAGAGTACAGTAGCATGCACCACTCACATCCCTTTATTTTCCCCTATCAACCGTTTTGCATATCTCATTGAAGTAATAATATAGATCTACACCCAATATCTCCTACTCCGAAGCATGTGCAAAGTAACTTGCAGTCTTTGCAGGCAACTGACCCGTCGGTCTACTAACCTCATCCCGTCCCACACTGTGCCCAGCCCACCCTGGCTCTTTCCCAAATACGTCAGTGAGAAAAAGAAAACACCTTGTATGAGGGGTGGGGGTGGGGGGGGGGGAGGGGAAGGGAGCAGTGCGTAGTGAGTGAGGCCAATGACACACTCACACAGTGGTGCAACCTCAAGATTCACAAAAAACTGAACTCGACCACTGAATCCAAATGTCGTGTCACACGTTTGATACTCGCAAAAAAAAAAAAAATGACAGGACCCCTCCCCCCCCCCCCCCCACCCCCTTCCCACCGGTGCTCACTGCCCCACGTGCTCGTGCTACATTCGGTTTACCAAAGATCGCGCGCACCCAGTGGACTCGTTTTTCTACTCGTCATCAATAATCATCACGGTCGCTCCACAATTGCCCAAGTCATGTTTTTGGCGCTTTGAGATGAAATGCTCACATTGATGGGACAACCACGTTACACCGTTCTACAGTTCCATTGTTCTGCTAAAAAATCAAAGAAAATTGCTTTCTTGGGATGTAGTGGTAGCTGTTGTTAGGGGGGCGCAGAATTTTACATAGAAATCTATAGTCAAACACTGAACACAGCTCGGTATTTTCTCTTGTTTAGCTTTGTAATTAGACTACGCTCCCCCAATAACAGTCTAAAATGGTTATTTAGGTGGGTTTAGGTTTTCATTTAATATACGTTCGTCGTCATAGATTAATGTGACATTTTCAGATTGTAAATTTTTATTAAATAATGTGCATAAACCCTTGCACCAGTTTGTGCCTTCACTGTGATGGATAATTCCTCCCCATTGTTTCCTTACTTCTTCAATCTCATTATTTTCAATATATGTCTCTTGCAGTGCAACAATATTAATACATTCACCATTTAATGTTTTAAAGACGGCTTTTCTTGTCTTTATGAGCTCTAGGCCATACACATTAAATGTGGCTATATACTGGGATATCGCTCACCGTAAGCTTTGTGGCGGGGATTTCCATACCATCACCGTTTCTTATGACAAATGAGTTGCTCGATCTTGATTCTTCCATTAAATTTCTCTTTTGTGGACGGTCGTAGTTTGTGTTTTCTTTTCTTTTCTGTCCCATTTGAGATGTCCATGTTTTAATCAATAACTAAACCAACCAATCAACCAACCATCCAACCATCCAACCAACCAACCAACCGACCAATCTATCTATCTATCTATCTATCTATCTATCTATCTATCTATCTATCTATCTATCTATCTATCCATCCATCCATCCATCCATCCATCCATCCATCCATCCATCTATCTATCTATCTATCCATCCATCTATCTATCTATCTATCTATCTATCTATCTATCTATCTATTTATCTATCTATCTATCTATCTATCTATCAATCTATCTATCTATCTGTCCATGGTTCAGCGATCGCTGTAGGCCTGGATAGAAGTCACCTATTTTGTAGTTGAAATTTGAAGATTGACTTGTAGCGTAATCAAATACATGTATACTCCATCGCAACAACAAGAACATTAACCCTAGCAGCAGTAGTAGCAGCAATAACAATGACAGCAACAACTACAACAACAACAATAACACTTACAGCAGTAGGTAACATCACAACAGCAACCGAGAGAAGAACAACAACAACACCACCAAGAACAGCAACAGCACAACAGGCAGAAGATCAACAACGACGTCAACAACACTAACAATAATGACAGCAACAACAACAACAACAACAAAAGCCAAAAACAAAACAAACATCAGCAGCAACAACACAGCCCAATCAATAACACCAACAATGAGGACAGCAATAATACCAGACGGGGCCACTAGAGCAATGACCAATGAAGAAGTTACGCTGATCTCGTTGTGTGGACAAGCTACAATGTCTTTGCAGTCTCTGGGATGATTAACAGATGTGCAGTTGTAGCAACGGGCACTGCGGGACGGAGCATTGGTAGCTGCTGTTACTGCCGTCGTTATAGTTTTTGGTCCTGCTGCTGCTGATGATGATGATAAAGATGACGATGATAATGACATGGTAGTTTGTGTGGTGGTTGACTTCGTTGTAGTTGTAGTTGTTGGTTGTGGTGGTGTAAGCGTAGTTTTTGCTGTAGTTGTTGTTGCAGTTGGCGGTGGAGTCGCTTTCGAGGATGATGTTGTCTATCGTGCTGTCGATGTTGTAGCTGTGGTTGGTGGGGCAGTAGTCTGCGTTAGCTTGAATGTGACAGCAGTTGTGAGACCTGGAACTAAAAACCAAACCAAGTTATCTGTCCGAAACCCCCTATAAGCAGAATGACTGAACTGCCCCCAATAACTAGAATTACTGAAATTTCCCCAATAACCAGATTTTTTGAAAGGCCCTCCCCAATAACCAGAACAACTGAGATGCCCCAAATAACCAACATGATTGAAGTGTCCCGATAACCAGAATATCTGAGGTGCCCCCAATAACCAGAATGACTAAAATGCCCCCTATAACCAGAATGACTGAAAAACCCTTAATAACCAGAATGACTGAGGCGCCCCCAATAACGTGAATGACTGAGGTGCTCCCAATAACCATAATGACTGAGGTGCCCCCAATAACCACAATGACGGAGTTGCCCCCAATAACCAGAATGACTGAGGTGCCTCCAATAATCAGGATGATTGAGGTGCCCCGAATAATCAAAATGACTGAGTTGTCCCCAACGACCAGAATGACTGAGGTGCCCCCCAATTATCAGAATGACTGAGGTGTCCCCAATAACCAGAATGATTGAGATGCCCCGAATAATCAGAATGATTGAGGTGCCCCGAATAATCAGAATGATTGAGGTGTCCCCAATAACCAGAATGACTGAGGTGTCCCCAATACCCAGAATGACCTAGGTGTCCCCAATAACCAGAATGACTGAGGTGCCTCCAATAACCAGAATGACTGAGGTGTCCCCAATAACCAGAATGAATGAGATGTCCCCAATAACCAGAATGACTGAGGTGCCCCCAATAGCCAGAATCATTGAGGTGCCCCCAATAACCATAATGACTGAGGTGTCTCCAATAACCAGATTGTCTGAGGTGCCCCCAATAACCAGAATGACTGAGGTGTCCCCAATAACCAGAACGACCTAGGTGCCCCCCAATAACCTGAATGTCTGAGGTGCCCCCCAATAACCAGAATGATTGAGATGTCCCCAATAACCAGAATGACTGAGGTGCTCCCAATGACCAGAATGATTGAGGTATCCCCAATAACCAGAATGACTGAGGTGCCCCAAATAACCAGAATGACTGAGTTGTCCTTAGTAACCACAATGACTTTGGTGCTCCCAATAACCAGAATGATTGAGGTATCCCCAATAACCAGAATGTCTGAGGTGCCCCCAATAACCAGAACGACTGAGATGTCCCCAATAACCAGAATGACTGAGTTGCCCCCAATAACCAGAACGAGTGAGATGTCCCCGATAACCAGAATGGCTGAAGTGCCCCCACTAACCAGAATGACTGAGGTGCCCCCAATAACAAAAATGACTGAGGTGTACCCAATAACCAGAACGACTGAAATGTCTCCAATAACCAGAATGACTGTGGTGCCCCCAATAACCAGAATGACTGAAGTGTCCTAATTAACAAGAATGACTGAGGTGTCCTCAACAACCAGAATGACTGAGGTGTCCCCAATAACCAGAATGACTGAGGTGTCCCAAAGAACCAGAATGACTGTTGTGTACCCAATAACCAGAATGACTCATATACCCCCAATAACCAGAATGACTGAGACGAGATACCTACGGGGCGAGGGAAGAATGTGCCAGACGGCCGAACGAACCCGACAAAATTAATATGGAACCAGCTGGTCACTGGGACAATCAATAGAAAAACCCTACAGTGGATCTGAGAGAGTTGAAAGAAGCACTTATGGGATGCCAAGTCTGCTCCGATTCTGATTCCCGTTATCAGTCAGTCAATCAATCAATCAATCAGTCAAAGGAACGCGAGAATGTTTTGTTTATTCATGTTAATTTGAGATGTCTTTCTGGTTGTTGTTGATGTTTGTGCTGGTGTGAGGATGGATGGCACGTGACCGTGATGGTGTTGGTGTTGTTCTTGTTGGTATCTATGACGTACATGTAGTTGTTTTGTAGTTTTTGTAGTAGTTGTGTCGTAGTTTGCAGTTGTGTAATGTAGCTCAGGGTAAGCAAGTGTAGTGTAGTGCCGCGTCGTGCAGGGTAGTGTAGCTTAGAGTAAGGAAGTGTCGTATGGCGTAGTGTAACGCAGCGCCGTGCAGTGTAGTGTGGTGTAGTGTAGCTTAGAGTAAGGAAGTTTCGTGTGGTGTAGTGTAACGTAGCGCCGTGCAGTGTAGTATGGTATAGTGTAGCTTAGAGTAAGGAAGTGTCGTATGGTGTAGTGTAACGTAGCTTCGTGCAGTGTATTGTGGTGTCGTGTAGAGCAAGGTAGCTTAGCTTAGAGTAACAAATTCTTGTGTAGTCTGGTGTAGACGTTGCGCTGAGTAATGTAGAGTAAAGTAGTTAAGTGTAGTGCAATGTAGTGTTGTGTAGTGCGTGCAGTGTAGTGCAGTGTAATGTAGTGTGGTGTAATGCAGTGTGGTATAGTGTAATGCCGTGAAGCGTTACCTCGTGTAGTGTAGTATAGTGAAGCTTTACGTCGTGTAGTGTAGTGTATTGTAGCGAAGCGTTACATCGTGTAGGGTAATGTAGTGTAGGGAAGCGTTGCATAGTGTAGGCTACAGTAGGTGAGTGTCGTGTGGTGAGGTGTAGTGTTTTTCTGAGAGAGTACTGTAGTGCAGTATTGTGTATTTCCCAGTACTACCTCCGTAGCATTCCTCATTACACATAATTATCTGTCTCACAGTATGCCGCTTGTCTCAGCCTGTGTCCATCAGCGGATATAAGCCCGTTAATCTGACATACCTCTGGAACAGTCCACCAATAACATTGAATTGGTGGATCAGTGAAAAGCAACAGACTAACATTTTTTAAAGGAAAACTGGTCCTTATAATAAAATCTGAATTCTGATTTTAATAGTTTACCTCGTATTTTAAGGCTTTAACAAACTCAGGCAATATTTCACCTGCTTCTCTGCTACTACCGCCCTCAGTATTAACCAGTGCCACCATAATGCTACACAAGCATGCAGCCACAAGCACTCTTGCACTAGTGTTTCACCTCTTACCTTGTGTGTGTGTGTATGAGTCCACCCTTTCTCAATCACACTACACCGCCTTGCCCTCCCCCAAGGGAACATACCTGTCTTGACCTGCAGCCAGAGAAGTAACGTTTCAAGCCGTTATTCTCCAGGTACATGTCGGTGTAACATAGCTGTTAGTGTACAGTAGTTTTACGCTCGAATTAAGTTGTCGCGGAATTGCTAAGTCCGCACACAGCAGATGTCATTTTTCAAGTACAATGTACAATGTATGCGGGTGGTCGGATACTGTACGAGACCCATCCTTGGAAAGTCCGTACAGTGTCCATTCATACCGTTAGATTTATGGACGGCACCTGGCTATTACGCGGGTGAGTCAAGCGTTTAAGACTATCAATCTATCAAGAAAGACAGATCAGAGCTCTCCTTACTTCCACCCCGAGAGGATGAAGTTGGTATGTAATTTAACCAACGTGTAGTTGGCATCAATTGGACTTGATTATCACCAGAAGGAAAGATCTGAACACGGTTAAATCAACAAGGAGCTTCCACAGCGCTGACTGCGATACAGACCACGCCCTTGTGATCAGCAAAATGCATACAAAGCCAATGAGAATATTTAGGAGCATCACGAAACGACAACCCAAATTAAACATTACAAAAGCAAAACAAGAAGACTGTAAGAACGCTTTCACAAGAGAATTTAGTAACATCCCGGTAAATGATATGGAATCACCAAGCGTGGATGAAACATGGAACACAATTAAGACCAACATATATAACAGTGCCTCAACAGCTTATGTTACAAAGCCATCTTTCAGACATGATTGGGTTGGAGAAAACTCCACCACACTTCTTCCCCTGTTAGAAGAAAAGAGGAAAATGATGCTTGAATACAAGAAAGATCGCTCGCAAAGCAACAAAGACAAATTCAAACACATCAAGGCAAAGGTTCAAAGTGAAACAAGAAAATGCGCCAATGAGTACTGGACCAACTTATGCTCTGAAATTCAATCGGCCTCTGATGCAGGAGACTCCAGAAACATGTATGAAAAGATTAAAGTTGCACTAGGACCAACCATTTCAAAAAGTGCCCCCATCAAGACAGAAAACGGCCAAGAACTTACCGACAAGAAGGAACAACTGGAGAGATGGGTCGAACATTATTCCAAACTATATATATGGCCTTTAGCGTCTTTACAGACGGTCTTAGCAGCTAGAATATTCACTTTCACTTTGACTGACAGCTTCTCTCGTGGCTTATTCTACCAATGTTTGACCCGAGAGTGCGATGGCAGTGATTGCAGGTCAGTCTTTTGGGTTCACTTTGGCGAGTGTTTTCATTCCGCCTCTGTCGTTTTGTCAGGTATGTTTCTTTTGCCCTGAAGTCTATTGCGAGCGTGCCACTGCGCAATTTTTGTCTCCATCTGCTTCGATCATTTGCAAGGTTCTCCCATTCATTGGGGTCGATGTTGAATGCTTTCATCGTGACCTTGCAAGTGTCTTTGAATCGCAGCTGTGGCCTACTTCTGGGTCGGTTGCCAGTAGCAAGTTCCTCGTAGAGAATTTGTCTGGGGATGCGATCATTTTCCATACGGTGGAGATGTCCAAGCCACCGCAGTCTTTTTTTGCCTAGGAGAGCCTGAGTTGATGGAATGTTGGCTCGGCTCAGAACTTCGATATTTGAGATCCTGTCTTGCCACTTGATCTTGAGAATTTTGCGTAGGCAGCGAAGGTGGAAGGAGTTGAGGGATCTTTCATGTTTGGAGTAGGTGGTCCATGTCTCTGAGCCATACAGCAGGGTGCTTAGGACGCAAGTTTGGTACACGAGTACCTTTGTTTTGATGGTCAGCTTGCTATTGTTCCACACCCTTTTTGAGAGTTTGCCAAAAGCTGTGGCCGCCTTTCCTATTCTGGCATTTATTTCAGTTGTTATGTCTGTGCTACCACTGATGGTTGAGCCTAGGTAGCAGAATTTTCCCACTTGCTCCAGAGGAGAGCCATTCAGCATGATTGGGTTGGGGTTTCTCAAGCCTTGTGTCAAAACTACAGTTTTTGAGACACTGATCTTTAGCATGAATTTGTCACAGGCTTTGGCAAGGCTATTGATGAGAGCCTGGAGCGTGGTTTCATCGTGGGCCACGATTGCAGCATCATCTGCGAAGAGGAGCTCTTGTAACATAATAATTATGCTCTGTACGAGATTTTGCTTTTAGTCTGGCAACATTAAAAATGGAGCCGTCCATTCTGGTGTTAATAAGTACTCCACCTGAACATTGACCAAAGGCATTCTTGAGTAGGGCTGCAAAATATATACCAAATAAGGTAGGAGCAAGAACACATCCCTGCTTCACACCGCTGTTTACAGCAAATGAATTGGATGTGCAGCCCTCAAAGTTGACACATGCACTCATGTCAGTGTGGAAGGATGCAATAAGTTTTAGCAATGTTGGTGGACAGCCTATGGATTTAAGGACTGCATACAGGCCAGATCGGCTTACGGTGTCGAAAGCCTTTGTTAGGTCCACAAAGCATGTTATAAGCGGCCTGTTTTGTTCTTTACATTTTTCTTGGATTTGCCGAAGTGCAAATATCATGTCAATAGTTGATCGTTTGCTTCGAAAGCCACATTGTGTTTCTGGTAAGACTTTTTCCGCCAGTTGTTGAAGGCGGCAGAGGATGACGCGAGCAAAAGCCTTTCCAGTAATGCTGAGGAGGGATATGCCTCGATAGTTGTTGCAGTCGCCTTTGCCTCCTTTGTTCTTGTAAAGTGTGACAATTTTGGCGTCTCTCATATCATGTGGTATCACGCCTTCTTTCCAACACTGCAGTAACAGATTATACAGGTGTGGTAATAGTGGGCCTTTTAGGTCTTTTAATACCTCTGCAGGAATGTTGTCACTTCCTGTGGCTTTTCCAGCAGACAGGTGGTCGATTGCATTGGAAAGCTCGACTAAGGAAGGTTCAGCGTCAAGTTCGGCCATTATTGGCAGTTTTTGGAGGTGTTCCTCAAAATCTGGTGGAATATTTTTCTCAGTTGAATACAACAGAGAGTAATGCTCTACCCACCTATTCAGTTGTTCATTTTTATCTGTGATGGGTTCACCATTTACAGACTTAAGTGGGGCGCTTTTGGTGATGATTGGCCCAAGAGCTACTTTCATCTGACTAAAGGCGGTTTTCATATCTCCCTTTTCATTTGCCTCTTGTATGCTGTTATACAAGTCTGTCCAGTATTTGTTGGCGCAACGTCTTACCTCCAGCTGAAGTTTAGCTTTTGCATTTTTCAAACAAGTTTTTGTACTCTGATTGCAATTTTTGTTATACTCATTGAAAGCAGATTTCTTTTGCTCAATGAGAGGTAGGAGAATTTCGCTGTTCTGGGCTACCCAGTCGTTGTTTGAAACTTTATGCTGTCCAAAAGACTTGATGGCACAGTCATGAATTTTTGAACTGAGAGTGTTCCATGTTTCATCTACCGAGTCACATTGGGTGACATTATCCATGCTTTCAGCAAATAACTTTTCAAATGACTTTCTATTTGATTCATCTTTGATTGCTGTTACATTGATCTTAGGGATTGAAGGGGCTTTTGATCTGTATATTTTCTTGGCCGAAATTTTGATTTTGCTGACTACCAGTGCATGGTCGGTGTCACAGTCAGCACTGTGGAGGGAACGAGTTATTTTTATACAGCCCAAACTCTTCCTCCTTGAGAGAATAAGATCTAATTGATGCCAATGGCCAGACCTGGGATGGCGCCATGATGTTCTTTGGCATCTCTTAAGGTCAAAGTACGTGTTTGTAACACATAATGAGTTTACGGAGCATAGCTCCAGAAGGCGCTGCCCGTTTTCGTTGATGTTGCCAATGCCGAAGTGCCCAATGCACTTTGGCCATGCGGAGTGATCTGCTCCCACTCGAGCGTTAAAGTCACCCAGAATTAGCAGGCCTTCGGTGAGAGGGATGTTGTGGAGAGTCCTCTGCAATGCCTCGTAGAAAATGTCTTTGGTCTCGTCAGAGGAGGTAAGTGTTGGGGCATAGACACAGATAATGTTGGTAAAACCAGACCGGGTGTTCAGTCTGAGTGTCATGATGCGTTCTGACACTCCAGTTGGAGTTGCGATCGAATTGATAAGGGAGTTTTTTACAGCGAAGCCCACGCCGTGGATTCTCGGCTGTTCGCTGCTAAGGCCCTGCCAGAAGAAGGTGTAGTTGTCTTCTTTGACTGACCCGGAGTCGGGAAGTCGAGTTTCTTGAAGGGCAGCGATGTCGATGTTTAGTAACTGAAGTTCTCGATCAATAATTTGGGATTTCCTGATGGAGTCAATATCAGTGAGATCTTGCTGTTGCAAGCCTGGGCGCATTGTTCTGACGTTCCAGGTACCAAGTTTTAGTATTTTTCTGTTTTTGCCAGGTGCACACTTTACGTCAGCTTTTTGACTTTTGGTCTAGCTCCAACCACCTTATGAAGCAGGCCGACGTGGCGGAACAACACCCAACTGCCTGGGGGCTGCCCAGGTTACGGCGGGCGGTAGTTGATCAATGCAGCTGAAAAGCCGCTCCCACCGACAGAGGGGACCCCTGGCGCTCATCCGTACGCCAAATGGATTGAGCTTATCACCGGTAACTGCCACCTCCCGTGTTGTGCCCATCCGTGACGGATGGCTGGAGTGTCCTCTCCAAATCGGAAATGGGTGGGCTTATAGAGGAGAGACAGACGCTTGCCAAGCCCGAGCAAACGCCTCCTCGTTTTGCTGCCTTGCCTGGGCTATTTTTAAGAGATGGTGCTTTGCCCAGAGGCACCACCCCTCTCTCTGCCATTCTAGTTAAACCCAAAGGAGAGACCAGGTCAATACATTTGGAACTAGTCCGGCTGCAGGAGATGCTGGAAGCCAGTTTGATGCAGTTCTCCCTGACAGCCACCTTCGGGTCTCCACTCCTGATTTTCTGTCTGGGTTTACTCCCATAGCCTTTGCTATCATAGCGACACACAAGGCAGTGTGGTATTTGTATTCAGGGTTACCTTCCCCTAGTCTTCCTCTCTCCCGAGATGACCCACAAGACAGTGGGGGTGACAGTGGCAGGCTGTATTGTGTACTGTCATACAATAGCAGAAAACTCTGGCCTGACAATTGTATGAGAAATATAATGTCAGTTACATGAGAAATGTCAAAAGACCATGACCCAGCCAGCAAACCTACAGGAATCTGACTGTAGGATCGACATCAAGTTTCCACATAGGAATGACATTGTTCATAGGTAGAGCGACTGGTTACAACACTGCAACGGTGTCATTTTGCTGTAGGGAACCCGCCCCTAAGGTAATTGTACCAACCTTACAAATTTCCTGTACAAATCTACATTGGACTGACAATATACCGTAGTGGCATGGGAATGCTGGCTGGAGACAGATTAATCCTGAGATTTTCAAGGAGAACAAAGAATGAGAAGGACAGAAAAGCTTTCTCTTTAATGCATGTTTTATTTACACCTGATGCTAATGTTATGCTATTGATAAATTCTTGTTTACATTTAATTTGCCAATGCAACAAGTCATTATAAACATCTTAAACTCATATATTACTATGTACAAGATAAAACGCCACAGTTTTAGTAAAAAAATATGTGTACCTGATGTTTGTAGTACATAAACCATAATTTTTGTAGCCACTGCAGCTTTTACATAATGTGCCATGGTAAATATCTGATCTTCAAAACTATATGCAAACGAAAAGCCAGCAAATCAAGGCTTAGAAGAAGCAGTCCCAAAGCTACCTGAAATGACGGATCTGGATGTGGAACCAACAATGAAAGAACTCTCTGAAGCCATCCAGGATATGAAAAATGGAAAAGCTTGTGGAGAGGATAACATTCCAGCTGAAGTCCTCAAAGAAAACCTTGAAACACTATTACCACACCTATACCACCTACTAATCGTGTGCTGGAAAACTGGAACAATTCCATCCGATATGAAAAATGCAAAAATTGTAACTCTTTACAAGAATAAAGGAGACAAAGGGGATTGTAACAATTACCGCGGCATATCATTGATGAGTATTACAGGGAAAGCGTTCGCCAAAATCATACTCAAACGATTACACAGGCTCGCTGAAAGAATCTTACCAGAATCCCAATGCGGATTCAGAGCAGAACGATCAACTGCAGATATGATATTTACAGTCCGTCAACTACAGGAAAAATGCAGAGAACAAGGAAAACCACTGTACATGGCTTTCATAGATCTGACAAAAGCCTTCGACACCGTAAGCAGACCATCGCTTTACATTGTACTGAAGTCCATTGGATGTCCACCACAGCTATTGAAGCTGATCATCTCCTTTCATGACGACATGAGTGCATGCGTCCAGTTTGACGGAAACATCTCAGGTAAATTTGCAGTGAAGACCGGAGTAAAACAAGGATGTGTACTGGCACCAACTCTATTTGGAATTTACTTTGCAGCACTCCTACAGTTCGCTTTTCAAGACTCCACAGATGGTATTTTCATCCGAACAAGATCAGATGGGTCTCTGTTCAACTTGGCCAGGTTAAAAGCAAAAACAAAGACTCGAGAAATCATGCTGCGTGAACTCCTCTTTGCAGACGATGCTGCAGTAGTAGCCAAAAACAACGAACAACTGCAAAATATGATGGACTTATTGTCAAATGCATGCGACCTCTTTTCCTTGACAATTAGTGTTAAAAAGACAGAGGTAATCGGACAAGGTACACTATCTCCTCCCGACATTTCATTGAACGGCAACAAGATCAACTCAGTTGAAAAGTTTACCTATCTTGGCTCCACAGTAACAGCATCACTATCCCTGGATGAAGAACTAAACGCCAGAATTGGGAAAGCAGCTACAACTTTTGGCAGGTTATCTCAGAGAGCTTGGAACAACAAAAAGCTGACACTCAAGACCAAAATTCTTATTTATCAAGCTTGTGTCATCAGTACCTTGTTGTATAGCTGCGAAACGTGGACCACCTATACAAGACACGAAAAACGATTAAACAGCTTCCATCTTCGCTGCCTGCGGAAAATCATGGACATCAGATGGCAGGACAAAATCACCAACAGCGAAGTTCTCAAACGAGCAAAGCTCACCTCAATTCAAGCAACACTGAGAACAAGACGACTCAGGTGGATAGGACATGTCAAAAGAATGGATGATAGTAGAATCCCAAAGCAGATACTGTATGGTGAGCTAAAAGAGGGAAAACGTCAAAGAGGTAGACCAAAACTACGTTTCAAAGATATCTGCAGGACCACACTGAAAGATTTTGGGATCGATGAAAAATCATGGGAAAATGTGGCAGAAGATCGAATGACCTGGAAGGGAGCCGTCAGGAAAGGTGCTGCCAAATTTGAAAAAAATCAAAGAGAAATTAGGGAAGAAAAAAGACAGAAAAGGAAGGAAAAGACAAATGAAGTCACAAACGAAGGCGAGTATATGTGCTCACTCTGTGACCGAAGATGTAAATCGAATATCGGACGGATTAGTCATGAGAGGAGCTGCTCTCGGCATCTGTCTTGAAGTCAGAAAATGCTGCAAAGACCGTCTGCAAAGACGAAAAGGGTCGTATATAGTTGGGACACTTTTAAAACCAGTGTGTGGCTGGTAAAGTGTACGTAATTTAAAATAAAACCAACGTGCAGTTGGAAAGTGTTTATTGGAGATCAACGTGTAGTTGACTAAATATATTGACTAAGCGTGTAGCTGGTGAAATAAACCCTGTTCATCATAATTAATATAAGGTGAGTACGGATTTCTCTTATACAGAATTATTCTATTTGAAAAGTGGTAATTGATTACTAATGATAACGGGATGATCGATGAAAACCTGTACCTGATGTCTATATGACAGTTTGTAATACTTTTTGTTGTATTTCATACTGATTTAAGTTTTAACTATGAGTAAAAAAAATCCTCATAAGGGATACGTCGTTATGTATGAATTGCAGATGCAAAGCCAGAATATTGTCAAGCCTTGTATAATTATGGTTCTTATTGTCATTATGTTACGGTGTTTGATTAAAGTATTTCACGATCTAACAATAATACATGTATTAACTCTAACCTTGTTTGCCACTTTAACCTTAATTTCCGAAGAGCTAACAGTATGAATTGGTTCTTAACTGGAAATCTAATCACAGTCGATTCTGACTTTCTGAGCGGTTACCGTGAGGCTACCCTGAAGTTTTACTGGGAGATTTATATGGACTTTGTCCTCTCCAGAACGACAACGACATAGCCTGGAACGTACCAAGATAGAACTACAATTCTTTTTGGGAGTCATAGCCGAGCGGTGGGACGGAACTGTTTATGTATTCATCAAGTGATATTTAAGAGCCTGAGACCTGCAGACTGGAAACTTTTCTTATTAGTAGGTCTGGTAGACGAATGTGAATTTTGTCTTCGTGTGATGTTCAATAGGACTAAAATTGTTTATATCTCGAGTGTTTTCAAGTGTGTGATTCCTGGTTTTATGAAAAATAAAAAGGAAATCCTGTTTAAGTTGACCTTTGTATTTCAGATCACAGCTGATACTGCATTTACTCTTTTAAGGTGGTCTGAGTAAGGATATTTTGAAGGCCATTTGCACATTATCCACTGAAACCATTTTTTTACTGTTGGTTGTGTCTAATTTGTTTATTCGTTTGTTCTTCCTATCTTTCCTTCTTGCTGTTTGATATCTTTATGTATAAATCATTATATCATTCATATTTAGACATTTCTCTTAATACCATAATACCCTAGTATTAAACTTAGTAATTGATTTATATTCTATCTTGGGTTTTGTCTGGGTGTTTTGGCAGAGCAAGCATGAGATTCCGTGAATATTTTGTAAGGGGTTACAGAGCTCGGCGAGCAATACCTTTGCTTGCTCCCGACTTTGTGACGAGTTTCCTATCCTTCTATTGAAGGTGTTACAAAACTCGGGGAGCAATACCTTTGCTGGCTCCTGACTTTGTGACAGTCTCCCCCCCCCCCCCCCACTAGATCTAACACTAAAGATATGAAAGTCAACAGTTTACAAGTGAAATCTTAGTAGGCTGTTCAGTATTAAGCAGTCGTACTATAAAGTACGGACTGGTGTGCACTGCTTTACATAAGATATTGCGCGATGGATCATCCTGACAACAACACTGATGATAAAATATTTGTGTTTCATACTGACATGATGGACATTTCATGGACATAGTTCTAATCATACCGTTATACATTATGAAACTACACCCAGAAAATCCTATATGCAACCATATGTGAGAGGATGAACGATTTTTAATTTTAAACAATCTAAATCGCCCGCTCTACGAACGGTACTAGGGGCATTTTTGACATAAACTGGGCAGGTCTAGATGTGGTCTTTTCAAGGGATAAACCTGACTCTGCCCTCTTTGCTCCCCCCCCCACCACCCCAACCAATTTCTTCTATCCATCCCATCTCTCACTCCTCCCCCCCCCTTTACCTGCCCCCCCCCTTTTGTCCTCAACACCCACCCCTCTCTTCGGTCTCCCCTTCTCACCATGACAGAATATGTTCTTATGCCAGATGTGCTCAGTTTCTCCAAGCTCAGGCGACTTGACAAAGCTGTTACAATTTTCAAAAGGTACTGCAACAGTAACTTTTGAAACAGCCTGAACACATTATACTTAGTTCAACAATCGTTTTTCGTGCAATACACAACACTCACTGACATAGGCTGCTTGAGCGCAATTGTAGACCTATCTTGGTCACGTTAATAACGGAACTTAGATTCAGTGCAAAATACTAATTAACTTAATTTCGCACTACAGATTTTTACAAAATACATGGATGTGATGTTTAAAGTTGATTTTCGACCAGCGATGTGTGAAGGTAGTTTTAGGAAAGGCGAAGAACGGAGACAGGGCGAAGTAAGCACCGAGTGAAAGTTTCGATCACACGTTTTGATTCTACCGGTGTAGCAGGCCAGATCATACCGTCGTCAGACTATACCCGGTGTAACAGGCCAAAATATACCCCCACCAGAATATACCCGGGGTTAAACTGGCCTAACCCAGAATATACCCCGGGGTATATTCTGGGCTAGGCCATTTTATACCCCGGGGTTACTTTGGGCTAGGCCAGACTATACCCCCCCCCCCCCAGTCCAGATTAGACCCCCTACTTTTTTTTAAAACAAGTCAAGACTGTCACGAGTGGAGTGAGTGCAATTAAGGGGATTGCTACAGAGCGGGTGTAGAGTAAGAAGGGCTCACAGTAGACAAGTAAGTTAAGCGTGCTGTTGTGAGTAGTGGGGGGTCTGAATGAGGCGAAAGCGCTGTATTACTATCACTGCAAGTTAGAAGGTCCTACGGAACGGACCTGTGAATAAGAGCCCATCGGGCGGACATAAGGGGAGCAGTCGAGAAGACTAGTGAGAGAGTCTTTCCAGTGATGACTGGTACGTAGAATGTTGATTGATTATTATGATTGATGTATTATATTATATTCGTCTATTACCATGATGTAAATAAGTATATGTGAGGAATGTGGAAGTCCTTGATATTGGATATAGCAATGTGCGCCACGAGCGAGAGATGAAAGTGAGTTCATGGATTTGTAGCGCGAGTGAGTAGTGTGTACTCCGATGGAGGTGTGTTACCGTAAGATGTGTGGTGAGTGAAAGGTGAACTAGTGTGTGTACGCTTCATGGGTTGTAAGGAGAGGTGGAGTGAATAGAAATGGTAGGGTATTATACCAATGTAATGTTATTCTTGTAGGTGTCGAGGACGGGCCGCAGAGCCACCTCGATGAGCACAGGGGATAGGCCAGCATAGGGCCGGAGGCCACACATAGGCCAGAAGTGAGGCTGTCAGTGCAGGACAGTAGAGGCACATAAAGTCGTGGCAGTCAGGCCACGGACAGGGACGTAGATATGAGCGTGAATGTGATAATGCACTATTGCCATGTTGAGGGGAGAATGTACTATTGAAATGATAATGTCTATTGAAAGGATAATGTGTTATTGCCCTGCTGAGGTGCTAGGGGAATGCTAAGGTGTATGACAATAGGAAGGTGATATTGAGAGACTGCGGTGCCAGTGAATTATTAATGTGCTATTAAGACCCTGAGGGGAGAGGCTGAGGCCGAAGTGCCTTTAGGAGTAACTACCGGATTGTGGATCCGAGGGAGAGTGTGTGTGAGAATAAGGCCGTTGTACGGCAGTTGATTTCAATAATATAATGTATGTAATTGCGCTATTATCTGTATAATTATGTTTAATAAATGTGTGAGTCTGATGGATTGTTCTGTTAAGTGTTAACTTGTTTGTTCGTGATTGTTGTCCTGTCATAACTTATTACATCTCCCAGTCTGGGATTTGTGACAAAGACCACAGTTTATTTCAGCCTGTTCTTCATCACTGTCATCAGATATCATATTAATACATACATGAACACATTCTTGACACCAACAAGTCATAATGCAATTTAGAGAAAATAATAATAACAGTTTATTTCAGGTACATATTGGCCTGTTACACCGGTAAGGATGGCAAGAACTTTCTTAAAATGACATGAAATGATATGAAACTTCATGTTGATGTAGAATTTCAGTAAATAAATCAATATATAGACATAAAAAATGAAATATTTCCTTGCTTTTTATGGTTGACTTGCATAAATTAGCGTTTGCTTTGTGTTTTTTCATGCGGCAGTCAGACGTTACTTTATTTTCACTGCATGTATTTGGCTTTTCAGTTCTTTTTCAGTTTAGCCTTAGCATTAATTGATGTCCCCTTTTCTTCCCAAAAACACTTCATGCAGCCTTCATTTCTTCCACTTTCATCCTGCGTGATTGAAATTTCCTTTTTAAAAAAAAATAATTGATGTTAATAGGTAATCAAAACTGATTTTTTTTTTTTATTAAAGCTTACCAATCATTGGCTAATCTGACACAGCTGGCTTTTCTAAGAATTTTGATATCAAATTTATTGTTCTAGCATAAACGGTTTGAAAGTTATGGTCTTTTAAAAACGGGAATAAAAACTCGAATTCTTTATCTTTCGCAAATTGCACGTTACTCCAACTTTGACCACCAATAAAAAATTACTGTTTGCTAAGTCACAGCTTTGAAATTCTCAAGTTTCCTTGTCAGTGTGGTAAATATCACATCCAATTTTTGTCAAGGGTTTGTATATAAGCCTCTCATTTTGATCATCAAATTTTGCCCGAAGTCAGTTTATATTGCAAATTCTCAAAAGGAGACAAAAATAGCGATTTTAGTGCAACTTTGAAAAGGTGTCAAATTGCTACACTGAAAGCTACAGCCACAAATCATGTATCAAATTAACACAAAATTGTGGTCAATCCAATTCTGTTTGAAGACTAAACTTATCTTGAGGATTTCAGAATTGAAAGAGTGGTAAATGTGCATCAGGCAACAGTGTTTGTAACAAATTAAACACTTTGACATCTCACAAACATTTTTAAAAAATGAATGCAAAGGCCTTGTTTCACTCTCAGGTCAGAAATATCTTTAATTACACAGACAATCAAATATATCAAAGAAATTTTCATAATAACTGGAAACATATTACATGTACATGCTATCATTTGTAAATCTTGTGCTCACCCAATAAGGTAAGAATGCTTTACAAGTACAAGGGCCTTCACTCTCACTCTCAGGGCAGGTATTTTTATTACACGCACTACAGTCAAGTCAAGCAAACTATACAATGTACATGCATATACATGTATATATATACCAAAGAAATTTCCACAATAAATGAAAACACTACATGCCATCATTATAAATCTTGTCTTCACCCATTAAGATAAGAGGGCATTAATAACATCAGTCAAAGCCACACCAACACCAACTCATAGTCTCATGTATCAAAATAAAATGCCAGTTTGTAGAACCACGACAACTAGAATGTTAATTACATGTACATATTTTCTTTGATGGAGGGCCATCCTCACTGGGAAATTCCTTCCGTGACTCCATTATGCTGTCTAAATTCCTAAACGTTCTAGCTCTTTTCCAGATGTCATGCTAGCAAGTCATATTTCATTCTTAAATATAATATCTCTTCAATATGTCTTAAGGACTTTTTGTCATTCTTTAATGGAGCAAGAAGATCATCCACATCTTTTAAAGTTTTGCAAGGACCACCCTGGCTCTGTACACTTTCCACAATCTGTGCATTGCAGCTAATATCTGCCAAATGCTAATCAATCTTTTTCTGTTGATTCTCAAGAAACTTTTGTCTCACCACATCTTTCACATTAATTTTCCTCCAGCTCTTTCCTCTCTATCCTTTGTTTTGTGCCGAGGTGCCTTGCAACTGAAAATAACTTTTCCTGTTCTCCAGGACTCTTACTTTCAATAAATGCAACAGTTTTATTTCTTTTAACACTAACGGCATTAACTGCAGAACGATTGTAAAAAGTACAATTATTTCTACATTTTGACATATCATAATCCAAATCTGCTAATGCATTTTCCTCTATGAGATTTGTCAATGGACAATGCTTCAATATAGCAGCCATTTCTGGGTCTGTTTATTCAGCATAACAACCATCACTCAAAAAAACTGTTGCTTTGTACACTCACTAGCCTCTTTCATCATTCTCACAATAAGTCTCTTTAAAACAGATATATCACATTTCCTGACAAAACTCTGCACTGCTGTGTATGTAGGTGACTTAAAAGAAATGTCAGAGCCAAATGCAGAAGTAAAAACATCATTAAAAATTTCACTAGGATCATGGGACCATTTCTCCAAGTACATATAGACTAACATTTGGACATATAAAATTCCACATACTCAATGCTGCTGTTGACAAGTGTCCAATAAGGACCTGTAACTTTTAAATACAATAAGGCCACAGCACAAACAATGGTTATCAATACAGGATCTTGAACATCAGTTAAACAATTATTGTTAAGTTGAATTCATCTTTGTCACGAGCAGAGTTAGGGTCTTGGGGATGTTACGACTGCACGAGAGGCAGCTAACTCACACTCGGACACAACCACACAAGAAAAGTACTAAATAACTAGAGCGTATATATGTCAGGCCGGCCAGGCCATAGTTTACATAAATATTAATAACAAAACAAAAGACAATAGAGGTATATATTCAAACCAAAAACTCTAATTAATAACTTAACCAATGATATTCATGTAACTATGGAGGTACTGCAATCAATAGTAAATAGGTATATTATACGAAACTGGATATCAATTTAAAGTGACAGTTGAGTCGCCACTGGCCAGTCGCCAGGCAAACTCTCCATAAATCATATGGGCTTAAATGTTAGGAGAGCCCAGTACGTTCAAAGCCTACAGAAGCACTCTTCGGCTTGTAGGTAATTTAAGCAGTTGCCAAAAGACTATATTTTATGCACAATCACTATTCAATTCATCAACGATGTGCTATATTATTCCAATCATACTATGGCAATAGATCTATCATACAGGACACTCGTGGTCGAGTGCCAGCTGGGGTTTCCTTAGTCTTCCTATGAGGCTGTAGTTCTCTCTCTATCTCCGATCTCTATTCGACTTGAATAATTAAGATATATTACCATTGCTCACGCCTACTGAGAGGCGCGAACATCAAAGTAGCGCAGCGTGGGCTTTCAAAGGTCAGCCCACTCAGACCTTTCTTTCTAGAGCTCAGTCAGTCCGTTAGCAAGGACTTCTTAGTCTTCAGACCACACAGTTCAGGTACTGGCCAACCGGAGATACTTCACGAAACGATGCTTCTCTCGTCTGTATTCACTAAATCTGAACGTTACACGATGTTATATACTATCTAACTACCCAGCGTGCTAGTCCGCTGGCCCAATTAGTTCAGCTATCTCATAGGTCGAAACCTCCCACCATTTTGACTGTAGTAATACGTCTGCACTATTCTACCAGCCAGTTAACGTGCAAAAACTTGTCTAGTCATACTTAACAATGTCAACTGTCCCCACCTTGTTTCACCCCTACTCCATTACTTATTAATCACGAACATTAAAACCCACAAGCGTGAATCTAACAGTTTAACTTTACATTTATTTACTCACCAACTATAATTTGGCGAGGACCGTTCAAGGCCACCAGCCAATTTCTCATGGCCCTGGTAAACAACAACAACTCACTCTCTGCGTGAGTTTTAACAATATCCGAATCATGACATATCCCCCACCCCAGTTAAAATTTGCAATTTTAACGATATAAATGATTATCGTAAGGGGAAGGCATGAGTCGAGAAATTCCTCGAAAGGTTAACTTAAGAATACTAGGTAATAACTAAGACTAGTACTAAAGTTGAAAAAAACCTACAGGACGGGTATCATTGATGGACAAAACTTCATGAAAATCTTAAGGCTCCGTCCAAAAGTATATATCTCTCTGAGGATTAAATCTTACCTCTAAATAGGTAGACATTAACAATCATAACTCTAAAATTTTAGAGTACAACACTGATCCTGTGCGAATGTCATCAGGAATGCATACATACAATGAATAATACTCAAGAAAAGATAACTATAGTAGCATCGATGGCATTAGTGGATCTGGACTCCTGGTCTGCCATGATCTTCTCGTCCTCGACCCTGGGCAACAACGTCTGGTGTGGCCAAAATACGGGTCGACGTCAGTAAAATAGCTGTTGGAACAAAGGAAAGCACAGGGGTAGGTGAAAAGTGTTCACAATGGGTGAACAATATGTGATACCATCCCTCGGTCTCTGAATGAGGTGCTAATCAGTATCCAACGCCAATACATATGACAGACTAAAATACAACAAGATTAAGGTAACCGTGATAATAGGTCGGCATGGACATTATCTCCACCAGGAATGGCCTTTATAATGAAGCGGTATTCCTGAAGGGCCAGACTCCATCTGGTCAAACGAGCGTTCTTGGCTCGGTTCGATTTTAAAAATAACAACGGTTTATGGTCTGTCTCGATGACGAATTCTGTCATAAGTAGGTAGCGGGAAAACGCGTCTACGGCGTATACAATCGCCAGGCATTCTCGCTCTATAATAGCGTATCTCTGCTCTCTCGGAAGTAATTTCCGGCTAGCGTACATACAAGGGCGCAATAAGCCATCTCTTTCCTGAAGCAAAACAGCTCCAATTCCCTGGTCCGACGCGTCAGTTCGGACGGTGAAGGTGCGCCTAATATTCGGTAGTATAAGCAGCGGCGAACTGGAGAACAGTTGCTGCACTGTCGCGAGCGCGGTGGCGCACTGCGTATTCCAGGTAATTTTGTTGGGTCTGTCTTTTCTTGTAAGATCGGATAACGGGGCCGTAAGGGCCGAAAAATTAGGAACAAATTTCCGATAATAGCTTAAGAAGCCTAACAGGCTACGAACCTGCTTCTTAGTATGAGGAGCCTGGAGTTTTAAAATCTTACTTATCTTACTGTCGTCCGGTGTTTGGACGCCTTTGGCGATAGTATGTCCCAGAAAGTTAATCTGCGTATAACCCAGGAAGACTTTGCTAGGCTTAGCTGTAAGCCCGGCATCTCGAAGTTTACTAAGCACTTGACGAAGTGCTTCTAAGTGGCCTTTCCAATCCGTATGGAAAGCGCAAATGTCGTCAAAGTAGCTTAGGACGCATGGTGTCTGCTGCAATAGGATGTTCATCATCCTCGCAAATGTCGCTGGTGCCGTTACGAGACCGAATGGCATGAATCTCCATTGCATGAGACCCATAGGGGTCTGAAACGCTGTGTACTGTTTACTGGCCTCTTCCATTGGGATTTGCCAGTAGCCTTTAGCCAAATCTATTTTCGAAAACACGGACGACTCGGCCAATCGCGCAAATAGATCTTCCTGATTCGGGATAGGTTCAGCATCGTAAATGGTTAGAGCGTTAAGCTTCCTGTAATCGATACAAAATCTAACGGAACCGTCTGTTTTCTTTACTAGTACAATCGGCGAGCAGTAAGGGCTCGTCGAGCGCTCAATGACTCCTAAGCTGAGCATCTTTTCCACCTCGGACTGTATGGTGTCGTGCGCTTGCAGCGGGCGCGGGTAGGGTTTGACAAACACGGGTACGTCCGAGTGCAACCGGATGACGTGTTGAACTAAGGATGTTTTACCCGGCAAATCAGTGAATACTGGCGAAAACTCCCGAACAAGATTCATGATGTCCTGTGTCTTACTTTGATCCAGCTCTGGATTGATATTAACGGAAGTCGCGTCCTCTGTGGCTTGCAAGGATAGGAGCGATCTTGTCATAGATAATGGCTCCCGGTCGTTGTCATCGATAGTGACCATCGCTGCGTTTGCTTGGGCCACAACATGGCATGAATGATCGTGATGAGTTTGATCATCGGTAAGATACTTTTTCAACATATTAATATGGTACACCTTATCGTTACCACGTATGGTAATGAGATAATTAACTCTCGAGAGTCGCTTTTTAACTAGAAAGGGGCCTTTCCAAGTGAGGAGTAGTTTGTTATTCGTTTCTGGTAACAGCACCAATGCCCGATCTCCGACTGACAGGGTTCTTAACCGACTACCCCGATCGCGATATCCTATAAATGACCTGGTCCGTACGCATGCAAATTGTCGAGCCAGGTCGCATGCATTAACTATTCTATGTCGGAGATCGACTATGTACTGATACGCGGATCGCGTATCAGGAACGTCGGTATCAGAACCGGCGTATAAATCGCGTAAAATGGCCATCGGGCCACGTGGTTTTCGACCGTATAACAGTTCAAACGGGGAAAAACCCGTTGTCGCATTTGGGAGTTCCCTATATGCGAACAAGATGGCCGGAAGTCGACGGTCCCAGTCACCAGGTCTATCGGCGGAAACGCGTGCCAGCATAGTTTTCATGGTGGCATTCCAGCGCTCGCAACAGCCATTGGACTGTGGATGGTATGGCGACGTAAGTTTCTGCCTAATGCCCGTGAGTTCCAATACTTTCCTGAAAAGGTCAGAGGTGAATTGCGGACCTCTATCAGATAATAATTCGGACGGGAATCCGACACGTGTGAATATGGTCACCAATGCCTCGGCGACGTGATCGGCCGATATTTCCTTTAAAGGGACAGCCTCAGGCCAACGGGTGGCATAATCGATTACTGATAGAATAAACCGATGGCCTCTATCCGACTTCGGTAATGGCCCGACGATGTCGACGGCAACTCGCTGAAATGGAGTGGAAACCGGCGGCATCTCTTGTATAGGCGCCCGCGAAGTTTTTCCTTTGGGGGTTCTTTTCTGGCATGTATCGCAACGCGACACATAGCTATTTATGTCCCCGTAAACCCCGGGCCAAAAAAACTGAGACAGGACTCTCGATTTTGTCGAATGCTCTTTTATCCCAGGCAATAATATAGCAAGTATGAATACAAAATATAATAATGCAACACTATAATGGAAAAGAATTACATGGAGAGTAAGACGAGACTAACAGAAAGAACAAACGACAACAGACCTGACTAACCTGAAACTATGTACAGAAAGGTAAGAAAAAGAACAGGAGAGACGTCTTCCTAAAATACGAGGAAGATAGAACGCTAACAATCTATACGAATAACAGGTCCCTACAGAACTATTCAAGGCAAAGCGTATCTCCTATCCGTTTTAAACGCCATCTAGATCTGCTAGTCTGGCAAAAAGAGGTATGCTGAGTCTCGATCCCTTCCAACCTCCCGCCTATCTAATCTAACACAAAAGAAAAAAATAATGCCTGTCAAAAGTAGGGGAGCTGGAACGACGAACCCCTCAAACGAAGACAAATACAGATGGTTCACTTAACTGGGCAAAATGGACTGGCTCTTTCCTTTGGTCCACAGCGCTGGTCTTGTCTTTTCCTGATGCTAGCTGTCAGTCCCTCGTAGTGGTCCCAGGATCAATGACGAGAGGACATGCCAGACATGTGGGGGAGAAACAAACAAAAAAATCAGCAGTATACAAAACTATAAACTACAAAAATTACATAAATAACAGTGGATTCTTAGAGTGGTAGACCTGCAGCTGTTGACGGGGTCCTCTTCCGATGATAGTAGTGTTCTCTAGATGTCAGAAGGTGACGGGTCCTCTTCAGATGTCAGTGGGGTCCCCTCCAGATGTCACGAGCAGAGTTAGGGTCTTGGGGATGTTACGACTGCACGAGAGGCAGCTAACTCACACTCGGACACAACCACACAAGAAAAGTACTAAATAACTGGAGCGTATATATGTCAGGCCGGCCAGGCCATAGTTTACATAAATATTAATAACAAAACAAAAGACAATAGAGGTATATATTCAAACCAAAAACTCTAATTAATAACTTAACCAATGATATTCATGTAACTATGGAGGTACTGCAATCAATAGTAAATAGGTATATTATACGAAACTGGATATCAATTTAAAGTGACAGTTGAGTCGCCACTGGCCAGTCGCCAGGCAAACTCTCCATAAATCATATGGGCTTAAATGTTAGGAGAGCCCAGTACGTTCAAAGCCTACAGAAGCACTCTTCGGCTTGTAGGTAATTTAAGCAGTTGCCAAAAGACTATATTTTATGCACAATCACTATTCAATTCATCAACGATGTGCTATATTATTCCAATCATACTATGGCAATAGATCTATCATACAGGACACTCGTGGTCGAGTGCCAGCTGGGGTTTCCTTAGTCTTCCTATGAGGCTGTAGTTCTCTCTCTATCTCCGATCTCTATTCTACTTGAATAATTAAGATATATTACCATTGCTCACGCCTACTGAGAGGCGCGAACATCAAAGTAGCGCAGCGTGGGCTTTCAAAGGTCAGCCCACTCAGACCTTTCTTTCTAGAGCTCAGTCAGTCCGTTAGCAAGGACTTCTTAGTCTTCAGACCACACAGTTCAGGTACTGGCCAACCGGAGATACTTCACGAAACGATGCTTCTCTCGTCTGTATTCACTAAATCTGAACGTTACACGATGTTATATACTATCTAACTACCCAGCGTGCTAGTCCGCTGGCCCAATTAGTTCAGCTATCTCATAGGTCGAAACCTCCCACCATTTTGACTGTAGTAATACGTCTGCACTATTCTACCAGCCAGTTAACGTGCAAAAACTTGTCTAGTCATACTTAACAATGTCAACTGTCCCCACCTTGTTTCACCCCTACTCCATTACTTATTAATCACGAACATTAAAACCCACAAGCGTGAATCTAACAGTTTAACTTTACATTTATTTACTCACCAACTATAATTTGGCGAGGACCGTTCAAGGCCACCAGCCAATTTCTCATGGCCCTGGTAAACAACAACAACTCACTCTCTGCGTGAGTTTTAACAATATCCGAATCATGACAATCTTCTTTATGAGGCTTTTTGAGGCAATCAGTTGCAGTACGCAGTTAGTGGCAGAAGTCTTTGAGACTGAACTTTTGAGGCTGATTGTGTATGTATAGCTGTGGTTAATGGCATTTGAAAAGGTGTCTCTCAAAAAGCTTGAAGGGCCCCTGAATGATTTGATAGACAAACGTTACACAGAGCTAATGTCCTCCCTGCCTGTCCATATTTGAAACCAGGTGCTGATTTAAAGACCCCTATTCATTGCATTTTTATGCATTTGGGCAACTGGTCCATTTGCCACAATACTGAGACCATCGCACTCTAGTAGAGGGCATCCCTATCCTATTTTGTTACTGTAGTAAGTGTAAAGAAGGGAAAAGGAGTTTAGACATAATCTAGATAAGACTTGAATACTTTTTACATGAAAATTGTAATGACCCCAAGAAATTGATCACTATTTTAATGTAGGGACAGTACATGTATCTCTAGTCTAGACACAACGGTTAAGGCCTCTGCTGAACTCACCCCTTGCTCACTCTCAACTTCATTCTGCATCACTCGATTGATCTGAAGTTCATTAAAAAAAACTACTTTCCCAATCTGAATATTCATCCCCACTGTTATCAGCAGCTATAGTATCTTCCATTGGTCCTATACAGCATTTCTCTGCCGTCACACGTAACATTCTATAGCTACAACAAGACAAAATTCTGTTCCTAAACAAACGAAAAGCAGCTGATTTCTACGGTCTATCAGCCCGATGGAGGGTACAAGAAGCTAAGCGATGCGCCAATCGTCATTAGTGTAGATCAGTTACTTCTCCTCTTTACTCCCAACATAAAAGTAGGAAATTCTAATTTACCATTGTTTATTACAAAAACACACGAAACGCTCAGTTTTCAACGATCCATGTAAATCAATCAAGGTAAATTTTCAACTAAGTCAGAAAAATTGTTCTCTTCTAAACAATGTGCATCACACGAGTAAAACTTCTCTCCCATGTGTATTCTTTTATGGCGTTTGAGAAAAACGTGCACCAAAACAGTCACACAAGTAAGGCTTCTCTCCTGTATGTTTTCTCATGTGGTGTTTTAAGTGACCTCTCAGAGAAAATGCAACACCACAAACATTACACAAGTCAGGCTTCTCTCCCGTGTGTTTTCTCATGTGGTGTTTTAAGTGACCTCTCAGAGAAAATGCAACACCACAAACATTACACAAGTCAGGCTTCTCTCCTGTGTGTATTCTTTTGTGTAAGATGTAAATCACTTTTCTGAAAACAGCTTACACTGCAAAAAACACACTTCAGAGGCTTCACTCCCTTTTGTAAAGAACATTATAAATGCATTGTAAAGAACTTTTATGAGCAAAGCCTGCACCACCAAGGCTACTCTCCTGTGTGTATTCTTTCATGGTGTTGTAAACTACCCTTTTGAATAAAGGCAACACCACAAACATCACACTTGTACGGTTTCTCTCCTGTATGTATTCTTTTGTGGCGTTTTAAACTGCTTGTCCGAGGAAAGCCTTTACCACAAACATCACACTCATAAGGCTTCTCTCCTGTGTGTGTTCTTTCATGGCATTTTTAATCACCCTTCCGAGTAAAGGCCACACCACAAACATCACACTCATAAGGCTTCTCTCCTGTGTGGGTTCTTTCGTGGCATTGTAAACTACCCTTCTGAACAAAGGCCACACCACAAACATCACACTTGTAAGGCTTCTCCCCTGTGTGTATTCTTTTATGGGGATTTAAAGCAGACCTATGAGAATAGCTAACACTGCAAACATCACACTTGTAAGGTTTCTCCCCTGTGTGTTTTCTTTTGTGGATTGTTAAATTGCGTGGCCGGGCAAAGCCCGCACCACAAACATCACACTTGTAAGGTTTCTCTCCTGTGTGTATTCTTTTACGGTCCTTTAAACCAGACCTATGAGAATAGCTAACACTGCAAACATCACATTTGTAAGGTTTCTCCCGTGTGTGTTTTCTTTTGTGGATTGTTAAATTATATGCACTAACAAAGCTTACACCACATAGATCACAATCGTAAGGCTTCTCTCCTGTGTGTGTTCTTTCATGGCATTGTAAACTACACTTCTGAATAAACGCCACACCACAAACATCACACTTGTAAGGTTTCTCTCCTGTGTGTATCTTTTTGTAGCGCTTTAAATTGCTTGCCCGAGTAAAGATTTCACTACAAACATCACACTGATAAGGCTTCTTTCCTGTGTGTATTCTTTTGTGGCATTTTAAACCATCCTCATGAGAAAAGCTAACATTGCAAACATCACACATGTAATGTTTCTCTCCTGTGTGTTTTCTTTCATGAATTTTTAAACTGGATGCACTGGCATAGCCTGCACCACAAACATCACACAGATGCCGATTCTTTACTGCATGTATTGTTTTCTTCTGTGGACTGTTAAATGACCTGTCAGAACAAAGCCTACACCACAAACATCACTCTTGTAATTGTAAGACTTCCCCACCGTGCGTATCATATTATCACATTCCACAGCACATTCCTGCCTCCTTTGTAAACCTGAACTTTCATATTTATTATCTTCAACAAAAGTTTTAGAGCAAACTGGGTTACTTTGACGTTGTCTGACAGCTGGTATGCTGGACATATTGCAATCCTCGGCAATCTGCTGTCCACTATTTTGTTCAGTCAAGTGGTTTTCTCTATGCGGGCACATTGGAATACTCTTCAGATTTACGTTTACAGTTTCTAGTGGTAGAACTTTTATTTTGCATAGTCTTACGATTGGGATAGAATAATTCATGCCATTACTTCTGGACATTGGTGTGTTGCTTTCCTTCTGATGGACATTATCCTCTCTTTGAGTTGCGTTTGAATTGTTTTGTTTCTCAAGGTCAGGGCCGTAACTAGCCAAGCGGGGGCCCCCCCGCAAACTTTCTTATCGGGGCCCCCCTTCCGCAGACTAAGCATAGGCCTACCCACCCAACACATGTACATGTACTCGCTTATACTGTAGCACCGGAGCTGAGGACGTGTGGCCCAAACAGCCAAATATAGTGGCGTATGGTACGCAGGGAACATGGGGCGCGTCACGTGGATTTTTTATTCGGAATAATCTAGTGGATAAAACAATATTTACCACCACCACACCATCACCACCACCACTACCACTACCACCACCACCACCACCGCCGCCACTAACAACAACAACAACAACAACAACTATCCTCAAACAAAAAACAAGAAAATAAAAGTAAATTAAAATGAACACAACTGCAACTACATAACAAAAGAATCCAAGCATCAATAACCATGCAAGCAACTGAAACTAAAAATAAAAACCAGTAAAAAACCAGTAAAATGAACAGAAGCAAAATAAAAAATAAAATAATGCTTACCTTAAACCATCGGTTCTTTCCTTGCTTTCATGGCCGCGAAATCGTTGATTACTTGCTCGTAGTCTAGTTTTCTTGCTCTCTCTGCTTCAATGCTGAGCAGTGCCAAACCTTGCAAGCGTTCCTGGCTCATGGATGTTCTCATATAGTTTTTTATAATCTTCAAGGTTTCCATGGCGATGTACTCTTTCAGCATGTTTCAGCAAGCAGGCTGGATCTGAGAAGGCCCCATGACACATGTTACAGGAAAAGAGCTCTGGAAAGAAACAAAAAAATAACAGCAAACCACCTATTAACAGTGATGATACTACCCAGATTCAAGATCTTCACCAAAACACTCAAGATCTTTTGAGTGTTTTCTAAACTCTAAAAGGCAGACAGATGAAGATACGGACCAACAACATCACTGAATGAACCCAAAAAAAAGCTACGCTGTAACCCAGGCACTGGCACACGACCAACACATACTGAGACAGTTGGCGTATTCATCAGCACAGTGCCCCCAATAACCATACCTCCTGATCAGGGGACCTGTAAATATTAAAAACTTATACCATCGAACTTGGGCAGTACACCACAAGGGGTTTTCTTCTAAATTTCCTTCCAGCTGTGATGCCTCTGTTCTTTGACAATTAAAACTTCACAGCTTTAGCTGACAACCACTTAGCAAATGGTCCATAATTTGATAAAGATTTGGTGAGTAACTCTAAACATTCATCAAATTTGCTGGAAAAAAAAAACTTGACAGAAAAAAAAAATAATCAATAGATATGACAGGGAAGTTCAGATGAGCTACATGACAGTGATTGCCTGCCACCTGCCAGCATGTACTTAAAAACCATACCTGGATCTGGACAATTGTTTAATTAGTTCAATATTTTCAAGGGGGACGAGATGGTATAGAGGCAAGGTGCCCGCCTCTCATGCTGAAGGTACCGTGTTCAAATCCCGGTCGGTGCAGGCATGTTGTAATTTTGGGACTTTTCTCATGTTTTCCTGTCCCTGATCCCATGGTAGGTAGGATTGAGCATCTTGTCTTCTTGGATAAGAATGACAAATTCAGAGGCGCGCTGCGCACGTTAAAGATACCTTGTCAGTCAGAAATCGAGAAGAGCAGGACAAACAGGCTGCTGTTGGGGCAAAATTGAATTAAAATTTATCTCTACCAATCCAACCCCTCCCCAAAGAAAAAAAAATGCCGACCGGTGTTTATTGTGGCGACGATTTGTTTGCTTCAGTTGTAACTGGGCTGCAGTGACACTAAGGGAAATTTCCCAAATAGGATTAAAGAAGTATCATCATCAGTTGCCCTGACTGGAACAGACATTGGCGATCTTGGCTCTCCACTCGCATCTGTCATCAGCCAGCCTCAAGAAGGAGCTGTTGTTGTGACGTTTGTTTGTTGTCCATGAATTAAGACTTTCAGTGAAAGTTTTTCTCTGTCTACCCCTGCTTTTCCTGCCTTCGACCTTCCCTGTGAGTGCTAGATGTTCGAGGCTCCTGAGGTGACAGATGTGTCCTAGAAATTTCAGTTGTCTCTATCTTATTGTTTTAATTAGTGACCTTTTCAGATTAGAATCTCTCAATACTGACTCATTTGATTTTTTCTCCATCCATGATATTCTTAATCTTCTTCTAATAAACCACATCTCTGCTGCTTCGAGTTTCCTCTCTGTTTCTTTGATCATTGTCCAACATTCACATCCGTATAAAAGCACTGCCCACACATGTTTTCAAGACTCTGATTTTAGTGGTCGTTGATAAATTTCTATTCATTAATATTGGTCTCATTTTTTGGAATGAATCTTTAGCCATTATTATCCTCTTCCTTATTTCACTGATGCCCCAACCATCTGGTATTGTCAAATAGATCTAGCTATTTAAATTTTGTAACTTGTTTGATTTGCTCTCCTTTGCTGATCAGATTACATTTCCGGTTGAGTGTTTTTTTGTTTTTTTTTTGAGATTACCACATTCTTTCTTTTTCACTTTGAGAGACAGTCCCATTTTTTCATTGTCTGTAACAGCTGTGTCCAAAAGTATCTGTAGTTGTTGTTCCAATTCTGCCATTAAAACTGACTGTGTCATCTGCATATAATATAAGGTTGGTAAGATTTTCTCCATTTACTTTCAGGCCAGAGATGTCTTCTAAGTTCCTGAGGATCATCTCGCTGTACAGATTAAAAAGATCAAGTGACATCACGCATCCCTGTCTCACTTCTCTTTTAATTTTTTTGAATTCACTATGTTCTCCTTCGATTCTTACGGCTGCGCTTTGATCCCAATAAAGATGATAACCCTCAGGTCTTGACTCTTTTCCGTCGATGTCTAGTTTTTCCAAATAATGTTAAATAGTTCTTCATGCTTTACTTTGCCGAAAACCTTGCACACAAAGTATCCACAAAAAAAAAAAAAAAATGTTGAACATTAGAATACTCAGCTTCAAAAAGGATTTACCCCACAGAGCACTACAGCGAGGGAAACACGTACAAGCAATCTAATACACTGCATAGATTGTGATTAGCATAATGTGCATACGCTGCCAGCACTGTCTTGCATTGTACTTGACTGCTGACCATTATCCTCACATCTGAATGGAATGTCCCATTTCATACAGAAGAGTTCTCATGCCCTTCCAAACACCCAAAAAACAGGAGAGTCTTGTAAAATAAGGGACAGTTGGCAGGTCTGATATTTATGGCTACAGATTGTATTTTGGGGGGGGGGGGGGGCTGTATCATAATTATAGGTACACCCTTCATTATTTTAAAAAACTCCCATCATGTCAACATATCAATATATACATGTAAAAAGTTCCGTCTCTGCTGTCAGTCATACTCAAAGCTAAATATCATATTGAATCCCAAATATTCGCGCTTGACACATTGCACAACATTAGCCCACTTTGGTGTGCTCTTCTCTGTGGATTTTTGCTGTCCAAAACTTGCTGTGTTAACTGTTTGAAAGAACATCATGACATCAAATCTATAAAATAAAAGAAAGGATTAAAATTCAAAGGATAACTCACCAGTGGTATTTGCAAGTGCTCCCTTTCCAACTTTTGTGGCCCTCTTCTGGCTTGTCTTGGCTGCAGTCTGCCTTTGAATGCCCAATTCCTTGGCACTGTTATCTCCATAGTAAACCTATGAAGTAGACACAGAAAAGATCATCCTCAGCACAGCTGTCAGTTACCGTTACATGTACATGGACGAAAAACTCGGTGGACCCTTGTGCACACTGCATATAAAAGATACCTTGGCAGTTGGAAATCAAAAAGAGCAGGCTAAACAGGCCGGTGCCCGGGCAAAATTAAATAAAATCTATCCCTACCACTTCCTCCCCACCACAAAAAAAAAATCGCCAACACGTGCTGCAATGACATGTCTGCTTCAATTGTAACTGGGCTGCAATGACACAAAGGCAAATTTCCCAATGGGATTAAAGTTGGATCCATAAAAGTTACAACAGAATATTTTCAATTTCTTTCTCACACAAACTGTGCATGTGGTGATCTTTATAAGCACAAATATAGTACTGACTTGTCACAAAACTGAACTATGACAATGTGGTTTTCTGGTCAAGACAGGCTGCACTGATGGAAAAATATAACATTTATTATAACAGTGATGATTCAGATGTTATTTCATATTGGAACACACGGTGAAACTGAAAGACAGAGAGGATTATCAGTTTTGCCCTCCTGTACACCCAGTGCTGAAAGATTGGTAAAAAGTAAATAAATAAAAATATGGAATGACCTGAAACAAATAAAAACAAAAATGTTTGCCTTAATCAGCACATCATTTAGCATACAGATGACAGAGACGAAATGTCTTCTTGGAGATTAGTACCACCAATGTTGAGCAGCCTCTTTTTTTCTTTTAAATTTTTTATATTTTAATTATAATTTCACTGACATTTCACTATTATAACAGAATCATGACAGAGGGGTCAGATATTATGCAAACAGTACTGTTGGATCTTGCACTTTTTCTTGTGTGTTTGTCTACATTAACATGACCAAACCTTTAAATAGCTTCAAGTCATGCGGACAATGCAAAATAATGAACTAGGATAACTGATTTCTCAGTTCACTCACACTCACAGTATGACAAAGTGGCTCATTTCACTCCATGCTTAAGAAAAAAAAAAAGCCTAATTAAAGCTGGTAAGTGGCTGCTTTCTTTCCATTGAAGGGAGAAGGAGAGGAAGACAGAGAAAGAGATGGAAGGGTAACATCAGTGAATGGACTGGCCTCACGCTCAGCAACATCCTAAGAGCGTCTGAGAACCGGGAGGAATGGAGGAGGCTGTTTGGGAAGTCTTCTATGCCCAAACGGTCTTCTAAGACTCCGGGATAGAGAGAGAGAAAGAGATAGATACAGTAATAGATAGAGAGAGAGAGAAGGAGAAAGAGAGAAAGACAGAAGAAGAGATAGATAGATACATAGATAGACAGAGAGAGAGAGAGGTAAAAGAATGAAATCAGGAAGAAAAAGAAAAAGGCATTAAGGAGGATACTAGGAGTAAAGGAAAAAATGAATGGGGAAGAGGAAAGAGATGGAATTTACACATTTAGATACAAATCAAGAGTAATACGTTGTAGAGACAACAACATGCAACCACCACAAAAGATCGACGAAGGCACAGCCATTAGAGCTAGCAAAAAAATATGTATATATATTAGTTTTACGTGTTACTTTGCACTGCATGTCGAAATTATTCATTTTAACAACGAAGTAGTTATTCGCAGACAGGGGTTTCTTGGTTTCGTGGTGTCTACGGAGACTGTGGGTTCAATCTGTCTTGGGTTCATTCCCATGACGGAGCTTTTTTTTTTTAAACCTAGTAGTGCTCATCTATTATATATTTCAATAACTTGCAAAACCTTTGGCATGACTAACTGACCAAACTATACACTCTTCAGGCCTTAAATTTGGCAGGAAGGTGGCAATTGAGATAAGGAAGATGATGGCTATAATTAAAAGTTGTTTACTTCAAGCATGTATTTTTAAGAAATAACAATGTTTATTGCTATGTAACATCTGTACTTTTGCATGTTTGTTTCGTAATATTATAGTACCGTCCATGTCATAAAAAGTAACCGTGTCAAGCGTTCAGTTTGGTGCGTAGTGTTCTGGTGCGCATGAGTTCTGAAGCAAGACTGTAGTTTATTACTTTTATTTATATGAGAGAGAGAGAGAGAGAGAGGGGGGGGGGGACATGATTGTTTACTCCGGGCAATGCCCGGTAGGTCATCTAGTTTTTAATAATCATTTTGTTTCCTATGGATTTTGCAAAATTGATGTGGAGAAACTGATCATTAGGCTACTAGTGTGCTCCAGATTACTTCTTTCATTTATTCCTGTTCATTTTATTTCTTCATTTTCATTAAACGGGACAGTTGCTAGTTAGAAATAATAACGTAAATCAAATTTTAAACATGTAAATGATTTCTTTTAGACGTATGCGAATAAGCGTGGCCTTCTCCTTCTTCTTCTTCGTCATAGAGAGCTGTGATCATATTAATAGAATATGGACTTTGCCAGCAAAGAAAAGATGGTTCGTTTGCTTTAATTTTTAATTTAAAAATCAGTGTGTTTAGCAGGGCACACAAAAATTCTTTCTACTAGGTCCTCGAGGTTAATTAATTAATTGAGTTAAGTAATTGACAGTTTCGCCGAACCAAAAAAAGCACGCGATACCAGCTGTAAGGTTCAGTATGCGTGTGTAGCAATGTCTGTGTGTGAGTGTTTATGTGACAATAACCCGGAAGTTGTTGTCCAGCGTGTCAAAGATGGCTGACTTCAATGCGGTCGTGAACTACCTGAGATCAGGTGTGGAAACCGGAGACTCGACTGTATTGGGGATTCTTGTCGCCGTTTTAGTCGGTTTCCTGACTATACGTAAGTAAGGAAAGAGCTCCGTGCGTCCCGACCATTTTGAACTCTTACAGTCAGAGTTTGGGATTATAAGTAGGCTGAAACTAGTGAAAGTCACTAAGGTCTAAGTGTAAGGATAGGGTTAAAAATGGCCTATGGGTAGATCTAGAGTGCGGGACAAATAAGAATCTCTTTTAGTAGATCCACCGTGACTGGGTAGTCGGGACATTGGAGCTCTTCCCAGCACAGAGTCTAGATCAAGATCTCTCTCTAGAAGTAGGCTAGATCTAGACTTCTATCTAGATTTCGATCTGGCCTACTGCTTAGACTTTAGTCGCCTTAGTAGTGGCTTGTTTCACAATGGCAAACCACAGATCCAACTGACATGTCATGAACTTGAAGGCTGCCATTATCCGCCAACGTTATCGGCGGATACTGCCCAGGTTTATAAATTATATGCCAACATTATCTGCGGGCGCCAACGCTATCACTCTGCAGATATAACCTGGGCCGGCAACATTTTCGGCGGATACTACCCAGGTTTATAATAATAATATTGGTGGACACTGGCGAGGTTATCCGGAAGGTCTTCCCTCCGTCCGCACCACTTACCAAAAAGTTAACAAACATAATATGATGAAGATCTCCCCTAACTCACGCTTTCGTTCTTTCTTTTTTCTTTCTTTGTCCCATACAAATACTAAACCCAACCTTTTGATAAGCCCGCTCTAAAGTCCCTTCTTTAGTGTGTTTTCTTGACTGGCGCGGATGGGCAGAGGACCTCCCCCACCATTATCGGCAGATACTGCCTGGGTTTAACCGCCAACACTATCAGAAGATACAGCCTGGGCCACCAACATTATCGGCAGATAAAGCCTGGTCCGCCTACAGTAAGGACAGATAAAGCTTAGGTTTATCGACAGATATTGGTGTTAACTAATTAGAGAAAACAAACAAACTGGATTTATTCCCTATTGCTGTTGTATTCAACTGAAAAATATTCCACCAGATTTTGAGGAACACCTCCAAAAACTGCCAATAATGGCCGAACTTGACGCTGAACCTTCCTTAGTCGAGCTTTCCAATGCAATCGACCACCTGTCTGCTGGAAAAGCCACAGGAAGTGACAACATTCCTGCAGAGGTATTAAAAGACCTAAAAGGCCCACTATTACCACACCTGTATAATCTGTTACTGCAGTGTTGGAAAGAAGGCGTGATACCACATGATATGAGAGACGCCAAAATTGTCACACTTTACAAGAACAAAGGAGACAAAGGCGACTGCAACAACTATCGAGGCATATCCCTCCTCAGCATTACTGGAAAGGCTTTTGCTCGCGTCATCCTCTGCCGCCTTCAACAACTGGCGGAAAAAGTCTTACCAGAAACACAATGTGGCTTTCGAAGCAAACGATCAACTATTGACATGATATTTGCACTTCGGCAAATCCAAGAAAAATGTAAAGAACAAAACAGGCCGCTTATAACATGCTTTGTGGACCTAACAAAGGCTTTCGACACCGTAAGCCGATCTGGCCTGTATGCAGTCCTTAAATCCATAGGCTGTCCACCAACATTGCTAAAACTTATTGCATCCTTCCACACTGACATGAGGGCATGTGTCAACTTTGAGGGCTGCACATCCAATTCATTTGCTGTAAACAGCGGTGTGAAGCAGGGATGTGTTCTTGCTCCTACCTTATTTGGTATATATTTTGCAGCCCTACTCAAGAATGCCTTTGGTCAATGTTCAGGTGGAGTACTTATTAACACCAGAATGGACGGCTCCATTTTTAATGTTGCCAGACTAAAAGCAAAATCTCGTACAGAGCATATTATGTTACAAGAGCTCCTCTTCGCAGATGATGCTGCAATCGTGGCCCACGATGAAACCACGCTCCAGGCTCTCATCAATAGCCTTGCCAAAGCCTGTGACAAATTCATGCTAAAGATCAGTGTCTCAAAAACTGTAGTTTTGACACAAGGCTTGAGAAACCCCAACCCAATCATGCTGAATGGCTCTCCTCTGGAGCAAGTGGGAAAATTCTGCTACCTAGGCTCAATCATCAGTGGTAGCACAGACATAACAACTGAAATAAATGCCAGAATAGGAAAGGCGGCCACAGCTTTTGGCAAACTCTCAAAAAGGGTGTGGAACAATAGCAAGCTGACCATCAAAACAAAGGTACTCGTGTACCAAACTTGCGTCCTAAGCACCCTGCTGTATGGCTCAGAGACATGGACCACCTACTCCAAACATGAAAGATCCCTCAACTCCTTCCACCTGCGCTGCCTACGCAATATTCTCAAGATCAAGTGGCAAGACAGGATCTCAAATATCGAAGTTCTGAGCCGAGCCAACATTCCATCAACTCAGGCTCTCGTAGGCAAAAAAAGACTGCGGTGGCTTGGACATCTCCACCGTATGGAAAATGATCGCATCCCCAGACAAATTCTCTACGGGGAACTTGCTACTGGCAACCGACCCAGAAGTAGGCCACATCTGCGATTCAAAGACACTTGCAAGGTCACGATGAAAGCATTCAACATCGACCCCAATGAATGGGAGAACCTTGCAAATGATCGAAGCAGATGGAGACAAATATTGCGCAGTGGCACGCTCGCAATAGACTTCAAGGCAAAAGAAACATACCTGACAAAACGACAGAGGCGGAATGAAAACACTCGCCAAAGTGAACCCAAAAGACTGACCTGCAATCACTGCCATCGCACTCTCGGGTCAAACATTGGTAGAATAAGCCACGAGAGAAGCTGTCAGTCAAAGTGAAAGTGAATATTCTAGCTGCTAAGACCGTCTGTAAAGACGCTAAAGGCCATATAGTTGTTGGATAAAAAAAACAAAAAAAACACAAACAGATCAAGTGCTGATGAAAAGACTTTTAAAAAAGAAAAGGAAAAAAAACCTACCCTGCTGAGAATGGAACCACTGTCCCCCGAATAACAGGTGAAGATACAGTAATAATCAAACTGGATTTGTACCCTGTTATTGTTCTTGGATTTAAAAACAAAACAGATTAAATTGAAAGAATGCTAACGGCAGTGATCCTCCTAAAACAAAGATATCAAACCAGTATGTGTGTAAATTAAATCTAAGAGTAAGGGAGTGGTCATTCTGTGACGTGTAGATCTAAGCCTGACCCGGGGCAGTGGTCACTTGCTGCCCTACCTTTCGAATGAATGCATCATCATTCACTTTTTGAGAATGAGAAATTGCAGTGCGATTCACTGATGATGGCAGCAAAGAAGAGGAAATGATTTCTCTCGATACAAAGGCAAAATTAATTTAATTGAAGAGGTGTAACAAATAAAGCTCAAATCAGGAGGGACAATTAAATTTAAATATCTTCTGGAACAGGCCTATATTTATATGGGTGGTTTCCCTTTGATCTTGCCTCTCGCTTGGAATGGGAGCTTTGCAGTAGTCCCTCAGATGTCATTGTATCCGAGTTCCACTATATTTCTAATGAGGTTTAAAAATTTATAGGTGAGTCACGAATAGAAGTATCTCTATGTATTTTGGTAGTGGTTTCTCTTCAAATTTTTAAGTGATTTAATGACACTGACAGTTCAACATAAATCACTTTGTCATTATTCATTTCAGTTTTATTGATCTGCAAGAGTGGCAGTAAGAACAAGAGACAAGGGGTACTTCTGGTTGGTATCTGTGATGCAGGCAAAACGCTAATATATTCACAGGTAAGTACAATGTTTTTAATCTGTCAACTTTGCCCCTGGAGTTGAAGCTTGTAAGTTTTACCTGTTCTTTCAGTTGGCGACCATCTGAAACTAGAAATAAGAAAAGTGATAAAATACTAGAAACAGTATCATGTTTTAAATTTGTTTTTTTAATTTCAGTTTATGTTATGACTATGTGGACGTGAGTAATTACTGTTTCAGCATGGATTTATTCTGAATTTTAATTGTTTACGTTTTTTTTAAGGCACTTTTATGATTCTTTACTGAGTAAGTGCCATTATCTCAACTCTCTGATATCTACCTCCCTAGTCATTGTACATAGTAAGTACTTTGTACTGTCAATCATCTTGGTCAGCTCTTGTTCATTTCTCCACAGCTGGTTCACAAGTCTCACAAGCAAACCTACACATCCATAAAGGCTAACTCAGGAGACTATGAGATACCAGATAAAAATGTGAGACGTTGTGCTTTCTTTGTTGTTAGAGTATTTTTTAGGCACTTCATGGAAATATTTTTAGATATGTGAGGGATGATGACATTATTTAGAAAACATACTAAAGTCTGTTAAAGGTATAATGTCAGATCAAATGAAGTTTTGTTCCAGATCCCACAACTTTACACTTTTGGTGCACTTTGCATTGTTTTTCCTATCCTCAACAGGAAAAATGAGTGGACTCTGTCATGTGACAGATATAAACCAGAGATGCCGCCCATTCCGATTTGATCAGAATCATTCCAATTTTTCCTGAAAAACTGGCGTGATCCCAATTTTCATCACTTTCCGCAATTGTCTTGTTTTTGTTTCTTGTTTTTTTTTATTTTCGTCCTCCAGGTTCTGGTTTTTATGTACATAACTTTTATAACTTGCAAGTTATATCAGGAATAAAGCGAAAAAAGTGAAAGTTAGTCCTTATCACTTCTTTTGCACCTATTTGTCATAGTATAGCAATTAATATTGTACAGCAAGAGTTTTTGTGATTGTTTTAGTTTGCTGCATGTCCTCTATTTTAATGTTTATTTTATTTTTAACAGAGAAAGCTGCGCATCGTTGATCTTCCAGGCCATGAGAGATTGAGATCTCAGCTTTTAGATGAATTTAAAGGTTTGGCAAGGTCAGTTTTGTTCTTGAAAATCACAGATAAAAAAGTGAAAATATCAATAACAAAGCTCATTTAAACATTCAGTAGAAACATCTGTATTGAGGATTAAGAGTAGACTGGAATTGAAATTTTTCTATAAATATCTTCCTTTAATTTGGCATGCCGATCAAAACCCTTGCTTCAGTGCATGAGGTATGAGCCATAATGAAGTTCTAACGATTTCAGTTGTAACCCTCAATGATAAAGATGATTCAATGTAAGATATGATGTGGCATGCATCAGGTGTATTCATGTCTAATGTTTTTATTTTTTTTCAGAGCTATCATATTTGTGGTTGACAGTGGATCTCTCCAACGTGAAATTAAAGAAGTGGCTGAGTAAGTATAGCTCTTGAAGGCTAGTGAGAAAAGGCACGATAGCGGAAGTTCAAATGTCCATCGGTGAATATGTTTGTTAATGTTTTTGGGTATGCTGCTCCCAGTAGGATCTCCCTTTCCCTGCAATTATGCCTCCTGGAACTAACTGTTTATCACGTAGGATTCCAGAAAGTCTACTATTTAGAGGAAACAGAAATAAAAAGATTTGTAAACTCTCTAACTTTCCTAGTCATTATGCAAGAAAGAGAGAAAACTTGCCAGTAATTGTACACACCATATAACTTGGTCTGCGCAATTAGATCCATGAGTAAGAATCCATATTTTTGCATCTTCACACCAATTTTTATATCCTTTAACTTGCATTGTTATTCAGTAAAGACAAAGTGTTGTGCACTCTGTGCCATTTCTTTCTCATTAACTGAGCAAGGGAGAGGCAAAAACAATCCTGCTAAAGATAATGGACTGTTTTTTGGTGGTTTTTTTTTTTTTTTTTGGCTTTCATGACTGAAAGAACAGGCCTTTATAGGCTACAGATATTTATTAATTTTTATTGTTAATATTTTGTAATCATTTTGTTATAATTAATAATTATTTTATATTTTTATTATTTATTAGGGATGTTATTATTTAATATTTTTTATCAGTTTAAATTACTGTGGTTTCTTTTCCCTGGTGCTTCCTTCCTTTCCTTTAGATCCTGTACTGAATTTGATGTGAGTTCAATTTTTGTTTCATGTTTCAGATACCTTTACACCATCCTGAGTGACAAGATAGTCTCCAATAATGCTCCTCCCATACTCATCCTGTGTAACAAACAAGACCTTACATTGTCTAAAGGGGCCAAGGTGATCCGCAGCCAGCTGGAGAAAGAAATGTAAGAAATCCATGTTGGCCACAAATCTCTCTAGATTCCCATGAATTGACCAGAAGTCTCCACTCATTCAGCACTTATTTACGTACACAGTTGCCTTAAACAAGATAAAGGCATAGAGTAAAACCTGTATTCAGCATGAGCATTGGAAATCCACTTAAAAATGTTTGTTATGAAGGCAATTAACACCGAACAAACATCATTACAGGGATGTAAATCTTCCATCTTTTCCGTCCAGAGCACGATTGCCAACCCCGCCCTTTCCGTCCGAGGCAGGATCGTCGGCCGGTAGCACTAACGCCAGCCGTCATCCTCAAATCGGTCGACATTTCTTTAGAAATCTGGCAAACCTAGTAATGTCTAATCGTTATCTTTTCGCATAGAAGATTTCTTTTGTTGTTGCCTTTCACTTCCATTGGCCTATTGGTGTAGCCTCACTGTCTATAGCGATGTCTCACACACGGTTTCCAACACCGACATGGAATTTGGTGGTGGTGATGCTGAAAAGCTTTGCTAGCTCTAGATTGAAATTTAAATATTTTCCCAGAATGAATGAATTTTTGATTCTGTCACCAGGTGCTTTTGGAGCAGATGGCGTGACTTTTCAGATGGCAAAAGACTAGCTTTAGATGTAGATCCCCAAGTCTAGATCTAATGCAGTCTAGATCATAAGGGAATCGACAAACGGGGATTTGGTAGCAACTTCTTTTTTTAAGAAAATCAGTCAAGACAATTACGCATTGTGCTTGTTTTGTTCTTGTTAACTACTTGTCATCAGTCCATCTATAAGACCATAAGTGTAATGAATCAATATAAAGTACAGCCCTTTTGTAACTGTGTAAGTGTTTCTTCTTATTGTCTTTCCCTTAATATAAAATAGATCTACTGTATAATTTTAATTTAATTACCAATATCAGGCTTTGTTCTTTTAAAACAGTTGGGATTAATTACACTACATCTTAGTTATAATTTTTTTGTCTGCGGCTTCTAGTCATGCCACACAATTTCCTTCCATTTTGTCAGCAGCTATTTACGTCCCGATAATGTAATACAGCTCATTTCTTTTCTAATAAAAATCATTGTCAAAATGGTCATGTACAGCAAGGTTCTTTTTTCTGAAACCAGTGGTAGGTAACATTTCTGCCTCTATCCACCATCCAGTAGCTGAATGTCATTGCATTGAGAACATAAAAGGCGGAGAGTGTGGCACTCAGAGATCAGCTGTTTAATTATGGGCTGGGGGAGGGATAAGGTTTACTCATATTCAAGCATGAGTGCTTAGATTTTCAGTGCTTTTATTTGTCAAAGAGTTACAGTCCACTCATAATGCCTATATTATATATGTATACAGTGAAACCTGCTTAAACAGAAATTCCAGGAACCAACAATATTGTATTTTGGATAAAGAGTGGTTGGCTAGAAATCACAACTTTCACTAATTTCAATCTCTTAAAGAAAAGCCGTGGGTGCCAGATCTCTGGTATATACCGGATTTCAGGCTTCGCTATGTCTTAACAAAAAAAAATGTCCATTTTCACGATTTGAAGAATTGAAAAGAAAAAAACCCACCTAGTTAATGAAAACAAAAAAGCGCAAGGGTACAAGATAGCGGCCTTATTTACGTCTATTATTTTAGTAGTCACCGTGTTAGGAGGCCTATTGTCAACATAGGTCTACGGTCATGTTCTGGCTGATTCACAATGTTAGATCATTCGCTTCACATGCATCAGCTGCTCTTCATCACGCTGACAATACACAAACTTGAAAGTGAGCAAAGGGTCACGAGACGACGTACTGTGACAGGTGAAGACCCGTTTATTCTGCATATCGGATGAGTACCTTGTGTTGCGCTGACTTCGTGTGTCAGGCCTACACCAGAATTAATGCTTAAGATGCCTGCAATGGTAGATCTGCTCGAAGTTTTATTGACGATGGATGCTTTCGTTTGGAATGTCTGATTAGTTGGTTCCATATGTATTGTGAACGTGGAATGTGTTGTACAGACTGATTTGGTGCATTACTATTTTTATGCAAAAAACCAAGAGTCTAGATCAAGGTCGAGCATGCCCCTAGATGTGTAGGCCTACCAATACACGTTGTACGGCTACATAATTATTCTACTAGATGTAACCTGATCACGGATACTTTAGTTTGTAAAGACCTAAAGGGACCCGCCTCAAATTGTTCTAGTTCTCCTTCATCAAAATCATCAGCACAGCCAGAGTTCACTTCATTCAGTCCCAAAGACAGATACTCATACATCTCGCGTGAGTGAGGCCTATAGGTCTGGCGCTTCTGTTATAACCACGAGGGCCTTAAGCAGCGTGAGTCAAGCAACGCCACACTGCTAAGGCCATGTTTTCATGTGTACGGAAACAAAAATGTCAAAAATGCATGAAGTACATGTAGTTCTGTTTCACTATTTGATGGATTTTTGACGTTTCCATTGCCGTTTCCATTTCTGTACACATGAAAACCCAGCTTAACGGTGTTAAATTGGAAGGGAGACAATTGGATCTATTTTATTGGCCCCGAGACACAAAATATATTAATAAATATGCACAAAGCCATGGTTACATGTTTTGTCCATTGTGTGTTTGTAATAGGGTTTACAAACTTATTGGAAAAATGTTTCCACATTCAGATATAACTAGGAAATAATATTCATCCTGTAGAACAAAAACTGCTGCTGTCACACACATATATGAACAAGGAAAGTTATAGGTGTGCCCAAAATACTTAGTAACTGTGGTCCATTAATGTGACGCAAAGTGTTTTGTGGCTCTTACATTTGAAATTTGCCTTTATACAGGATTGGTGTAGGCCTACACGCTTTAGGTGTCATTTAGTTGATAGGTCTGTTATTATATCACTGTGTTGCTCTGTGCCTGCAACTTCAGGTTTGGCTGATTTGGTCAAAGCGATTTTCAGGTTTCAGATGCTTCATTGCTGGGACCCATGATAGAAGCAATACAAGATGCCTTGGTAATTTTACTTTATTACCTCCTTTGGTGTACTGGACCTGACAACCGAACTCCAATTTTTATCTTTTGTGTATACATATGAGTGTTATTGAGATGTGCCTATATGTAGGTAGCTGGAGAGAACCACCAAAAACAATAGGGGGTGATCGACCAGTTGTATCAAGTATCAAGTATTTGAACTGCTGACAAGCACTACCAGAATTTATTGTAGTCAGTGTGACACACATGACACATTCATAATCGCCTATGGAAGAGTGTGAGTGTAAAGATGAGAGGGTGACTGGTAAAAAAAATAATTTTTTAAATGGTATGCTGCTCTCCTGCGGGCCGGGCAGCACCTTTCTGTCTGGTATCCTCATGGGTTAGTTCAGTGTCACTGTATCGTCTTCCCGGCAACCCCATCAAGTAGAGTGGCATGAAATTTACACGGTCATTCTTTTTTGTTTTATTTTAAAGGCAGTACAGTCTTGAGACTACACCCTCTTTCAACTGAGTAAGCGAAAGAGAATCTCTGGGTTAAGAGGGATTTACATGATTTTCTTTGTGTGTAACGGACATAATCTTACAAGGAATAAAGAAAGATCAAAGCTGGCCATGGAAATCTTTTGGATAAAAAGAAATGTTTTATTATTCGTTTTCGGTTTAAGCAGGTTCCACTGAATTAAGTTTCATCACTGTAAAAGTTCCTTTATGTCAAGAAGTAATACCATACATCTTTACCTTATCCATTGCTTTTTCAGGAACACTCTGAGAATCACTCAGGCAGCTGCCCTGCAAGGAGTGGGTGACACAGCTAACAACAACACTTTCCTTGGCAAGAGAGATAAAGATTTTAACTTCTCAGATCTGAAACCTCTGAAGATTGAGTTTGCAGAATGCAGTGCTCTGGGCAAGGACAAGAATGCTGATAACCCTGAACTAGATGAAGTTCACGGCTGGCTGTCCAAAGTGGCATAAATAGATCTCTCAGTCTCATTGTTTCTGTTCTTGAACAGTTTTGGAATCTGGATATTGCATGCTAGTCTGTCACTAAAAAAAATTATTAAAGTTTTGATTGAGGTGCATTTCATTTGTGCATTCCTGTCATGTGAGTAAGTATAAATGAAATGTGTGAGCTAGAGATGTTGTGTTGATATATTGTGCTTCAACCAAAGTCATTACATTATTTGCCTAATTTGATGGAACATTTAAGGCAAAACACTTAGTTCATATGTGGCAAAGTATTTATTCTTTGATTTTAGTTTCAACATCTCTCAGAGATGGGTCATTCAGGAATAGTGTCATTAAAAATGTGTTCCTATACAGCGGCTGCTTAGCAGCCATGCTTTTGGTCTGCCTTCATTTCCTAGAACAGATGAGAAGAAGGATCCAAATATCACAAGTGTCAAAATGGAAAAGAAATTGTATCAGATTTCACGCACATATGTATAAGCATTGATTGAGTGGTGCCACTTTTGGGATTGTACACAGGAAGTGTCTTACAGGGTTTGAAAAGCGAGCAGTGTTTGAATGCTTTCTTTGCTTTGTGGCAAGAAAGTCAGTTTGGTTGCGATGATGGGAATGAATGTTGAGCAGTTTGTTTGACGGGTAAGAATCTGAGATATGTTGTTGAGGCTATAATTTGGTAGTATGTTACTATCTACAGCCCATCTTCTTTTGTTTACGCTAGACATTTATTCTTAATTAAGTGTTGAACATTTTCATGCAGCTGTAAAGTTTAAGGAATATATTAAATGAAATTCCCCAAACAATTTTTAGCAGACAAGATAACATGACAAATATTTTTGAATACTGCATATTCCAAGTTCTTGTTTTCCATGACTAAATCTAAATAAGCAGTGCAGGATTGAAAACAAGAAGCAGGAAAATATTATCTGTGAATAATTTGATTAAACTGAAGAAAATTGATACAAGTTGATGTCTTCAGCAGTGCTGGCTGTGCCGTTTATTAATTGTGTTATGGTTATGGTGTTTGAATTTTTTTGAGAGTAAACAATGTGATGGTTTTTCTTCAAAATGATCGTATAATATTAGAAATGGATATGGGATGTGTTCAAAATTCAATCATTGTTCAATTACGAAGGAGTTATTTGCTTCTTCTAGTCTTCACCTGGATAAATTCTCAGTGAATAAAAGTGTTTTGATCTTATAAGTGTTGCTTTTGACTTTCATTTAATTTGTAAGTTTTTAAGACACACATGTGCTGAATAATGAAAGTTTGATTTGTGTATATTACCTTCTGTTAAAACTTAATTTCAAGTCTGTGCTTCTATCATAACATTGCAATACTATTCTTCAGGCCTGAAGGCAAATTGCAAACATACATTTTCAGATACATGTATTTTTATTTTGTCTTTGTTCTGTGATCTTGTCAGTTTTCATTGTTTAAATATTGAAATTTATTTTCTTTTTCTTCAAACACTGTCCTTTGCACTTCTTGCGTGGTCCTTCTCTTTCTTACTTTGATATTATCCTTGAACTGTTTATCCTCATTGAACAATCGGTGTCTTAATTGTTATGTCGGCTTTTTATTTGTACTGATCTGAAGAAAGGTAGGCTCACGAGTGTATGGTTTTATTGAAAACTTTTATGAGACAAGTTTGCTCAAACAAAAGCACATCCAAATGAGAGAAAACAGTGTGCACTGCAGTTTCCCACATCCAGTGTGGATGAAATTATATAATTTACAGCATGTTTTTTGGTTCGTTAACCTTCAGGAATACATCTATTACAGAATTAAAAAACAGTTCACAGCACTTATTTCTAATATGTTACAGTATAAACACAGCTCAGTATACTGTTCTACTTTTGGCAAAATAATGAATAAATAAAGTAAAATCTGCACATGGATAATATTTTGTAGGCATCCAAAGAGCATGAACGGAAATACAGTAACAGTGTTATAAAATCAAATCTGGTCTTTTTTTTTTTCAAAAAGCAGACTGCAATTTGATGGTAATTAGAATTAACATTATTATTTCCACTCATCTTCCGGTAAAATTGATTTGTGTTCCTTTTTGAAACCATCATCCACTATCAAGTGTTTATCCAGCTATGGCTAATGGTACACGCATTGCTGTCTGCCATTTTTTTTTTTTAGATAGGCTCTTTTGAATTATTATTATTATTATTATTTTATATAGCGCATATCCATTTTTAAAATGCTGTATGCGCTTTACAGAAGAAACCTGTCAACCACAGAGCAGAATGGAGCGCCGGCGAAGCGCTCAACACCCTACACTGCTTCTAAGTTCTATCTCTCTCCCTGTCTTGCTCATTCTCTCTATCTCTCTCTATCTCAGAGCAAATTGTGGCGCGGCCTTTTAGGCGCAGTACACAACTCACAACAGTTCACAACTCACAATACAAATAATATTTGAATATTTATTAATAATAATTTATATTTAATAACAAATAATAAATTTTGTTGTTGCTGGTGGGGGGATGATATGGATAAATATTAATCTATTAATTTCAATTTTGCCCGGACAGCGGCCTGTTCAGCCTGCTCTTTACGATTTCCAACTGCCAAAGTGTCTTCAACGTGCGCAACGTGCACACGGGCCCTCAGACTTTTTTCTTCCTTATCCGAGATGACTTAGAACCCGGGACCCTTGGCATGAGAGGCAAGCACCTTGCCTCAAGACCACCTTGTCCCCTAAATTGTTATTTTATTCATTTGTTCGTTGGCAATAAGTAGCGTGGGCGATAATGTTTACAATGACCTGAAATCTGCGAAATATTTAGGCATAAGAATCATAATTATAATGTCCCTACGCCCGGAGAAGAAAGTGGATAATATTAATTTGGTCTAAAACGGTTCAACCCTCAATCGGCTGTTGTAAACAGGTCACAGATCCCCGAGAACGGCCTTGCCCTCTCTTCACACTATAAATGCTTGTCGAGAGACAGAAATTGCTTTCTCATGCTTGAAAAGCGGATCTAGTTGTTTCGTTACCGGTTTTCTGAAGGAAGAAGTGTAGAAATAGCATCAAGATGAGTGAAGCAAAGTAAGTTGCCTAATGAGTATGTTTTGTCTTTAGTTCTTGTTTCATAGCGTGTAGATCTACTAGATCACTTTCCAGTGGAATGGTAGGACTAGATCTAGATCTAGGGGAATGAGCGATCTGTTCACATCATCTTTGTATGGTCTGCTGATCACAGACTGAGCTCACCGGCACCCCAGCCAAATACAGTTCGGGCTCAGAGCATCGATATATCTAGAGTCTAGATCTAGTTTGATAAGCAGAAATATTCCATTTTAACTTGCGTATGAAGGCGCACACTAGAGATAGATCTAGATCTAGATCAATATCCAGAGAACAAAGAATATAATCCAAATATAGAGAGAAGATTAGACTATGACTGAGTTGACAGTTAGCATTCGACTTTTAGAGTGACGGGCAGGTGATTTTCTCTCTCTTTTACTTTTATTAAAGTAATCCGTTAGATCTACGACTACACGCTTCAGATTCTTTACTGTAGTAGGCCTACTAGATCTAGTACTAGAGTCGGAAGGTCTTCCGCCCGTCCGCACCAGTCAGAAAACAACTACCCCAGCCCCTTTTCACCTGATTAGTCAATTTGACTACCGCCCATTGATACAAACTGACTAGACCCTCACGCCCCCAGGTCCATCTGACCATTCCATGTGTTGTGAGTTTAAATTGATAACAGTGACAATGTGTAACCCTGGGCTTTACTTAATAGAGGTAAAAATTATGGCGCAGACGGGCAGAAGACCTCCCCTAGAGTCAAGCTCAAGCGAAGTGCTCATTATCTGCAAATAAGATTCTATTTTTAGATCTAGTTTTACTTTTGTTTTCTCTGGACAATGGTGTGAGGGGGAGGAGTAGGCCTGTAGGAGTAATAGGAATGGCTACAGGATCATGGAAACTTTTCTTTGGACACAATTTTGTCCATAAAGTTATTTTATTCCTGTCAGTTCAACATAGAGGGTAGGCTCCCTGAAACCGGTTATGCCGATGGTGACTTAAAGATGCGACTCCTGAGTGTCCGTGTACATGGGGTTGCACAAGGGCTGGTGAGTTTGTGCTCTAGATGGATGCTTTTATACAGTGGACCATCATGTTTAACGACACTTCTAATAACAAGACCTTTGCCAACAGCGAGAACATTTTAAATCCCCGTCTTTTCTGCTATATGAGCTGTATAATATTAATAAAATACTTGAATAACGGCAATCGATAATCAAAGCACGAACAATAGCTAGAGGATTAATTTTTAATGCATACAGCAAACGGTAGTGGTGGCCCCCAGAACAACATGTTGGGCATCAGACAGTAACAACATGTATTATTCTTTGTTTTTTACAACCCACCCACCACATCCGCCTTTGCGAGTTGTGGCCCCACCTGGCCATCTCTCGCTAGGCCTAGCATGCTTTCTCGGGAGGACCTCCGAATGCGTTCCATAGCTCGACAAGTGCATAGGCATTGTCAGATTGATCTGTAGCGATGTGAGGGTCTAGTCAGTTTGTATCATCGAGGCCGTAGACCAATGTTCAACTGGGCAGTAGTCAGATTGACATATCAGGGAAAGCTGCCGGGGTAGCTATATAGTATTGTTTTCACTCGGGCTATGGAACGCATTCGAAAGTCCTTCCGGTTTCGCTCCCAACTGACCACATTCTGTGACAGCACTCCGCATGCAGTCAGTGCAAAAGGATGACCCACCACTCGCTAAGGCAAACTGCGGTGCAGGCCATGTAGGCTACAGCCGTGTAACTTAGTCAGACACATGTACTGTTTGGTCACTACCTATGATGTGCGATAATTATTTATTACATGTAGCATGGTCATTGATCGTCACTAATCGCTGTGCGAAGTACATGTATACTCTTTCTTTGTCTACACCGGGCTTCATGACCACATGCCTACACTCCCTGTGTCACAAACGCACGGCCAGTCTGTTCCCATACTTTGAATTATACCACCGAAGAAACAATCATGCTCATCTGTCTCTAACTTTTGCATCTGACTCTCTCGTAATTTGATAGAAACATGGCTGCTACCGTCAGCACAAAAAGGCCAAAAAAAAGGTACCGTTATGAAGGCCGAGATCTGTCGTCATTTTGATATCATGTACGTTAGTGTATAGGACCGGCTAACAAGGGAGGTGACCATAAAGAATAGTGAGATATTTTAATCCCTTGCCTTGCTTTTTGTACTCTTTGCTGGAATAGTGAGAGCTCGGGTATAATGAGACATTTTTGATGGAACATGACCTCTCGTTATAATCAGCTTCCACTGTAGTTAATACACCCCCCCAACGAATAATTAACACTCACAACATGAAATAAAGCCTTTCTGGAATGGGAACTCCTCCCTTAGGTTTCTGGAGATAACCAGATTCAATAATCCATCCCACTGGAGGATATTGGGTGGATCTGATCTGCTTCTCATAGAAAAAATGTAGAATGCTAATCGGGTAACAATACTATAAGCTCAGTGCAGCAGAAAGAGTTCTGTGCTTCCTGACCACCCAGTCAAGATATTCGTTATCCTTAACCCTGACCTTATTCCAAACTCTAAACCTAATCTTATCCCTAACCCTACCACCTGTAAGTTACTCTTTCAACCAGAAAACCGAGTGTTAGGAATTAGGAAATTGTTAGGGATAGATTTAGTGCGCCTTGAATGGGTGGTTAGGACGAAACTCTTTCTCACTGCTTTTTTACAAATTTTTTATCACAATCTTGTAAGTTTGGAAGGCAATTCATATTTTCAAAGTTTGTGGATTACAGTTTCTTAATGAGGCAATTTCTGTGCTAACAAGGCAGTTAGACTCGAACTCAGACTACAGAGTGCAAAAAAAGATTTTTTCAATAATATTTTAATTTTGGGCTAAGATTAGGGACAGGGTTAAATTTCACTGATTTTCAGGGTATCTTTTGGCCATGCTTCTTCGCAGTATATCAGCAAATAATGTCTGAATAACATGTATTATTCACAGATGTGTAATTTATTAAAGTAGTGTTTGTAAACAATGTTTTATGTTACCTCACAAACCTGTGTTATAGTCCACATTATTATGGTAGCAGCTTCCTTTTCTACCAGCCAAATCTGCCGTTATTCTACCATGATCTCTTTCTTTTCATGCCAGTTTCTTTTTAAATACACAGTAAAAATATGCAGGCGTAATAATGGGCTACTATGCATCACAACAGTTGTGAAGAGATGTTCTATCTCTGAACAGCTGGGACCGAAGATCTTGTTATGCTACTATGTTTTGTTGTTTTTTTTTTACTTTTGTATGGAGATTTCAAGCATTATCAAGCATTTACCTGTTGTAGGTGTGTGTGTGCACACACACACACATACACACAGAGTGAAAGACAGACAAACAGAAGTGAATAAAAATGAACAAAACTTCCAAAGAAACAGAAACAAAGAAGTAAGAAAGCAAAACATGCAAATAACTGAGGCTGAAAACTCCCAAAATAATCTGTATGTTCAGTTAATACAGGACAGGTCTAAGTTACCGAAGAGAGTTGAATCTTCTGTTCACACTAAAAACTTACATTATAAAGTTAGATTTACTGGGTTTTTTTTCTTCTAACCAGCAACTAGCAAATAAAGGCAGTAATCAGGAGCGAAATTGGCAATGATTAGCTTCCCCAAGACAATGACTTTGCAAAATCTGAAAAATAATGATTGATTCCTTGAAACGATTCCTTGGAATCAAATTCCCAGCCTCCCCAGTGACAAGCAAAGCTGCTAATCACTACCTTACTGTAGACCTTGTTGATGGTGAAGGAACTCTTCCAAAATAAACATCACAGCTCAATAGCCTGATCAGTGGTGGGATTTAACTATTATTCTGCCTTTTGCTTTCTTTTGGCAGTGAGGTAAGAGGGAAGGAATAGGATCAGGCAGAACTTTTCTCTGGGCACAATTTTGTCTCAGTAAGTTATTTATTCCCTTGACTACATACTATGAAAGATGTCCATGGCCACTCAGCACACATCACTAAATGTATAATATAGGGCTGAAATTTAAAAAGGCAGCCTTGCCTGTGATTTCTTGTGATGAATGATGAAACCAGTGATCCATGTCTGTGGTTTCAAGTTACAGATTTTCATTCTCTGATGCTTTTTCTTCATGTTTGATCATTGCAACAGGATCTGTCGGGGACCATACATTTGAAAATACAATTACATGTAAACAGGAAAGCTGTGGCATTGATGTAGGTCTTAAAACTTTGAAGAAATATTCAGCTAAAAATTGTGGAGGAAACGAAAAATCATATGGGGCTGAAATGAAAGGTAAAAGAGTTAAGAGAACTGATAGTAATAAAAATTTGGAGGAAATAATTATGTACACACCTGTGAATGTGAGTCACTGATCTTTGCCAAAGTTTATAATGATGTCAAAAGAAAAAAAAAATTTGGATATTTAATTTTGGTGCTACTTCAAGATCGAAAGGTCGCCATTTATGGGGCCAAATCTTTTTTGTTTTATTTTATTTTTTGCAAAGATATAGTCCTTTCGAATCTCCCAGTAAGCTGTTAAGTGGGATAATGGTGTTAATATCATGCAAATCTGATATTGAACACAACCAGAGAAATGTGAACATTATGTATTATGTCCATATTATGCCGTCACCTGCTTCGTGCACTGAACTGATGGCCAATATCAAGAAATTTAGAAAAATGGTGGCAATTACAATTTACATGTACATGACTGTATAAGCATAATATTACCTTTGCCAGGTCAGTTACATTTACAATTATAGTGAGTAGATGGTGGGTTTCAAGACCTTTGCCATGTGAGTTTCATTTTTAGATTCAAGTTTTTCTAAAAAAAAAATATATATATATATACATGTATATATATGACGTACTTCCACGGCTACTGCTTACCATGTCACCTTGACCCAGTTTTGTTTTGAATAAATCTTTAGTCATGAATTAAGTGGCAGCGAACCTCGTATTATGTAGCACACCTGAAATACCGAGTCTGGTGAACAACCGCGGAGACAGGTAGACACTAGCAGCCCCCCCCCCCCCACACACACGCGCACGCCCGGACGCTCATACACAGAGGTTCTCGATTCTGTCACACTCTTGCATCGTGTCACGGTTGCCATCCTTTCACGGTTCTCTGCTCTCTGTCAGTGTCACCAGAGAGCCTACAATAACTTTAAGCTCTCTGGTGTCACGTCACACTTGTCCTGGCCGTTCTCCATCCACGCCACCCATAGAGCACAGATAGCTGTCGCTATTCGAACACACTCGCCAAGGCTGTGTTAAATCTCCTATGTTTCCCATATTTTTTTCTCGTTGTTTTTTAATGTCCAATGCCCTGTTTATTTCATTTTCTATTCTGTCAGTCAGTCCCTGTACTCTTGTAACCTTTTTTCCTTAAAATTCACTCCATAAATTGTCCATTATTCGTGTTTCACTGGTATAATACGTCTACAGACAGAATTATGTACACGATATATATAATATATAGGAAAGTCCATCTGTATTGCTGATTGATCCCCACACTCATCTGTTTAAGATGAAATATGCATACAAAGCAGTATATAAAATAAGTGATGCATAGTCCTTGTCTGTAATTGTCTATTGAATTTAACGCCGTTCAAATGAAAGGAAATGGATTGCATTCATATAATTAATGAACATGGCAGAACAACACATGGATAGTGGAGAAAGAGTGGTACGTTCATGTTTTTTTCTTTTCTTTTTCTAGCGTGATTCCCATTGTTTTTTCTTGGCACACTACACAAGAGAAAAGGAGTGTCTGCTTCATGCTTATAATTATGTGCCAGTTTGATCAGTGCCTTATTGGTTACTTTACCTTTAAAAGCTCAAAGATATTGTGCTTTTTCTTAATACATGAATGTGTATGACTATGAGGTGGGACAGGCTAAAATGCCGATCTTTTGCAGAATTACTTATGTAGCCTATATTGATTATTATGCCTGTTATGGTGATTACCACGAGGGATAGATGGCCGCATTTATTGGTAAACGCAAAACAACCGGCAGCTTCGTATAAGATGTTACTTGCGGTACTAGAATGATAATTTATGAAATATTACTCTACTGATGGAAGAAGGAAGGAGACTTATGGATTTATACATGTGCGACATTCATGAAGTCACTATCGTTTGTTGATTGGATAGTATGGAAAAAGACCGCAGTTTCCTGTGAAGTGTGATGGCCCAAAGATCAGTGACGGCCACGTAAATTGAAGAAAAGGGTGAAAAACAGAGAAATGAGACAAGGGAACTAGTAAATCAGAAAACCAGTGGACGGGAAATGACGCCAGATATTAAAAGGAAACGCAAGAGACTTTTTTTTTCTTTCAAAGAGGTGGCCACGTTCGGAAACGGTGCCTCCAGTTAAAAGTTTATATACACCGGTAAAAACGTCAAACGGGAGTAAAGACGACGGGTCCGGTGTTCTAATGACCAATATAAATCATCCTGTCAATAGGTTACCAGTGGTAAGAAGGCCCAATTAGGTGTTCTCGGGACAGCCAGGTTCCCGTATTAGATGTAGAATGTTTGTCCACCCGCAGTTTATTGATTTGTGTAATGGCAAAGGCTGCTTCAGAAAGTTAGGTGGAACGAGGTGATTTCTTCAGCTTGACTGGACTGCCAACCACCTTTCTTTTTCTTGGAATTAAATAACTTTACAGCACAGTGGACCTATTATACATTTTGGTGGTTGTAAAATGTCGTGAGGTTTTAGCAATTTTTGCAAAGATCTTGTGCTAATTTTGGCTGGAAAAGTTGTTGCGTATGGCTGCTGGGCTTTTTTTCCTGACCAAAAACTTCGAAAGTTATTAAACATGTAATAAAGTTTATTCTCCACGTGCCTTTGATATAGGTAGTTAAGAATACAGGTCGGCATGTAGCTAAACACGAAATCTCATTGGTTTTCGTTTCCCGAGGCTAAAAGCTTCCCTGTTGCGCATTCAGAGCATAATTATTTGATTTGAGCTGTGGCAAGCACAATATCTCCATATTGTGCCGATGGCTTGAATAAAAGCGTTAGCGTTATTTGGCTATGCCCATAACACCGATCTTTCAGAATTACAGTTAGAAACATTATTTTACATGATTGTATACGGGGCTACATGTACACCTAGCTAATGAAACTCCGGTTCTCCCCTCGCCCCGCTAAATTTCGTTATTTTAGCTTCAGTTGTGTTGCACAGCAGCAACGGTGCGTAACATGGCTGGCTCACTTCATTTAATCAAATTGAGTGAGTTCCGCCATGTTTTTGTGAGGGAAAACGTACACTTTTTTTTCTCTTTCTTTTAAAGGAGATTCAACTTCTGTACGTGCTGTGGTACAGGTGTGTTCGCTTCGGGTGCACACTTACCCAAGAGTTTCTATGGCAGTAGAGTTTGTAAGTGCACGAATTCAGTGCACGAATGTTCGGCGCAGCATGCTAGCAATATGTTATGAAAAGATCTATGCATTTTGTATACAAAAAGTTTGGTTCCCCCCCCCCCCCCCCACCCCCGGCCCAAACTACTGTAATTGTCGTCTAAATTCATAATCACCTCGAGTTTCAACGTAGTGTAGGTGTTTTTACGTTTCAGACTGACATTGTTGTAGAATCAGAGACATTGCTTTTTGTCATGTTCCTCTGACAAGCAGTTTACGTTCAGGATTTAAGCTGACTCATGGTGCATGACGCTGCAGGCATTCTATTCGGGTCATTTGACACTGTCGGTGGTTCGAATAAAGATTGATTAGTTGAGCAAATTTAATATACATGTATAATGATTTGGTCGCTACTGATTCCAGAGAAATGCCAATAAAAATTGAAAGGGCATGATATACCACAAATCAAAAATCGTGTCATAGTAGCGAAAATCACAGAATTTGAGGAAGAATAAGAAACTCGCAACAGTTGAAAAAAAAAATCTACCATAACTCAGCAGCCGTGTCTTATCAAGATGATGTGGCATGACAAGTAATGATGTAAGTCGCAAAGAAACTGTTAACAATACACGACTGGTGAAGAGAGTTCTGTTTTTGATTAACCCAACTGTCAGTTATATGTATCTGTCAGTTATTTGGATTTGCTGACTTCATAATGCTAAGTAAAAGAAATTGAAGAGAAGCCATCAAAATGGGAACCTGCAGCTCATCAGAGGTTACCTACAAGCATTTGAACTTGTCTGGGTGAGTTGACGGTTCCAGTAGTTTAAGACAAAAATTATTAATAAATGAGTGGGAAGGAAGAGATCGTGACTGTTTACCAGTTAGGAATGTTCATTGTATTGCATGAATGATGGAAAAACTGTCACGTCAGAGTTGCTAACAGACTCACGTCTTTTCAGGGACAGGGAGGAGAAAGTGAGCAAGAAATGTATTATTCTTTATCACAAAGTCTTGTGAGTCCATACTCTTCGGGGGCCCGTTAATCTTCATGACATCGTCACGCCTAGTGATAATATTATGATAACAAAAATAGCGAGAAAAAATTTAATGCACATGTAAAATCAGTGACAGCATTACGCAAACATTGACTATGGAATACTTTTATCCCCCCTTTTCTCCCCAGACATCCTTTATTTCATCCTGTTTGGGCGCGTTTGTGTGTTTTTGTCTGCGTGTGATGGTTGTACATGTAGATGATGGTACATGAATTCAACTGCTTTGAATTTTTTATTTTTACGAATATTTAAATGGTAAATATTTGCAGTTTTGCTTTTTTTTATAGGAATGCTAAAACAGGCAACCATTTATAAGTGATTAATGCATAAGTGCACAAACTCTGTGACACACTCAAACATAGATGTTTTTGTAATTACAAGTATAATGACATTGTACTTTGTAGTGTCCCTGGCGCTTGACACAAAATAAGATTCAGTCGTAACTACTGAGATAATATTCCTTTATTACTTTATATAACTTGCGTGATATTGTCCTGAGACTTTGCGGAAATGGGAAGGCGAAAGGTTGTGGCAACCTGACTTAAAATTTGAATTATATTTCAAAACATAATTATTTTTATTACGTCTTAAATGTACTGTTTACGCTGGCGCAGCAGGCCCGGCGGACCATGCTAGTCTAGTACATGTATTTACCTTGCCAACCTAGTGGCCTAGGATTACGTTAGGCAAGGCCTGGTCTGAGCGAGATTTCCAGATAAACATTCAAAATGTAGGCATAATTATACATGTTGTGCTGAATACACCAGGTCGACCCGAGCCAAAGCTGGTCGCATCGCACGTTGGGGCTGTCACCTGCGCCAGCATCATTAAGATGGTGTGCATGGGGGTGGGGGGGGGGGAGTGTCTTTCTATTAAGTAGTTTGAACAGTTGCTTTGCAAAATGCAGTGGCAGAACTACTTATTACCAAAGTGAAATGCTGACTTTAAACGTAACTTTACATCAGAATGACCGGATTCGTTAAAGCTGCACTTCATACCCACTTCACATACAGGAAATGCGGTATACACGACTGTTATTGCTTTTTATTCTTTTGTTATTAAACTGTTAATTGTGTTATTGTGCTTACGTGCGGAGATGCCCCCCCCCCCTTTCCCCCATGCGCGCACACACCGTTGATTTGGGATTCGCTAGTTCTTATTATCTTTAGAAATAGAAGTCGCCATGTGCGTGTACTTGTGTCGGGTAGTTAGCGGACACTGGAGCGCCTATCTTATTCTCTCCCACTCCCCACCACCCCACTTTAATCTCTCTCTTTCTCTCTCCTTCTCTTTCTCTCTTGCTTTCTCTCTCTCTCTCTCTCTCTCTATCTATCTCTTTCTCGCTTACTCTATGTGACGTGGGGCGGATTGAGGTTATAGAATCTAAGGGGTGGGGGGGGGGGATTTGCTTGGTCAAGGCAGTTTTTATTAGTCCCACTATACTTACATGGCCACCATTATGTTTTGAAGTGCAATTCTGCATTGTTTGTACACATAATTATCATTGCCAACCATTTCATGGCGATATTTTTTCTTCTTCCACAGAGGAGATATTGCCCTTATTGGGTTGGCTGTGATGGGACAGAATCTCATTCTCAACATGAACGACCACGGCTTCACAGTAAGTAGCGAACTCTACCAAAAAGAACATGCACAACTTGTATGGATTAAAGAAATACATGTACGTCATCACAACACGAGGCGCCTTTTTTATGGGAAAACACAATGCTGGGCGAAAGGTTTACCGATGATCTACTAGAAAGTATGAAAATATTTGTGTTGGGATCAGTGACGGATCTACAATGAAAGTAATGAAGCTTAAGCTTCAGGGTCCCTAATTCCCGGAGAGGCCCTGAAGAAATTTTCTTTTGATAGTTGAAATTTTGGGTGTTGCCTTTATGTTGCTGGTTTGCGAAGCCGCCACATTTCAGGGTCCAAAAAAATGTAGTCTAGTCCGCCACTGGTTGGGATGCTTTTTGTTGTTTTTTTAAACATGCACCATGCAATGTGGATCAGCACTTATCACAAATATTATGCCCCATGTCATCAGTTGCGCCGATGTATCCGTCATGTTAATTTGGCTATTAATTTTCCATTCCGCAGCGTGCAACTTTATACAGTGTAAACAAAAACATGTTTTGTAAATGGTAAATGAACACAGCTGTGTGTCCTTGTGCGATGCATCAGTAATTCTATTATTTTTCACATGCCCTGAAGAGATCGTTTTCTGTGAATGGAGAGAAGGGATATTTCAACAAAGAAATAGATCTATCCATAATCTAAAACCAAAGCCCCACTCATACTGGATGAGCAGCAGCAGCCAGCCAGAATACAAAAATCAAATAACACTAGCAGTACGCCCCCCCCCCCCCAAAATGCGCTCGCACACACGCACAAAAACATAAAAACATACACGCGTGCAGCTGGGAAAAAACTCTTGTTTCCCACTTTGTCTAACTGTGTTCTCCGTGGATTGCCATTGGTTTAAAAAAAAGGCAACATCTTTTTTTTCTCTTTGTTTGTCCATGTACAATTAATTAATGACAGTTTTGCCCTCATACGACTGACCTGAAAGAGGAACTGGATATTGTGGTGAATATTGGTGAAATGAAAGCTCTGTGGGGATCATATGACCTGTACCAGATGAATATTAGTAAATGTGTGTTGATACACCAGAATACGGCACTGGCGTGTTCTTTATCCAATCCCCCGTTTATAGTTTGTTTTATTGAGATCCCTGCGATTAATTTGTCCAATGGTAGATGCTCCTTCCTCCACCAGCGCTACACAGCAGAGTTTTTCCACTATTCTGACTCACTGCTTCTGGACTGCTATGAAAATAAACCGTTTTTTTGTTGTTGTTGTTTTTTTGTTTTGTTTCGGTCAACTGCCTTCTTAGATATTGGAACTTGTGGTTGGGGAGTGGGGGGTCGAGGTGAGATCGATCTACGAGCCCTTTGATTATAGCAAGTCGATTAAATCGTCTGTGCCTTTCCAGTTGACGTTTTTCTGATCGATCTCACCGGTTATATTCCACAACTGCACTACTGTCAGCTTCTCCTTACATTTCAAACATATTACGGCTGCCTTATGGGAGCAGATTTTGTCTGGCTATTGTCAGTAATTAACTAAGTGATTTGCTTTGTGCACAGTAGGTGGTCGTGTAAATGCGAGAAGCTTGAAGTGTCCTATCAAACTCAGCACCAGTAATCACCTCTCTCGCATTTGAAGTTGCCAACAGAAGTTGTCATTTGACAATTGATAAATGTTAAAAAAAAAAAAAAAAAGGACACGTCTTCCCCCATCCCCATTTCCCCCAAAATATTGGAGGCAGTCATCAGTAGGTGGCTTTGCGGGTGTTCTGGAAGATGGTGGTATTTAAGAATAGAAATGGAGTGTTCATTGAGTAATCTAGATCTATATCATCAAGGCATGTAATGCGTTAGCCAGGAGGTCAGGCATGCAGAACACCTCTCAGTGCCTCGTCTCGAAGGTCATCTTTTTCCCACTATACAGCGGTTACCCATCAGTGACGTTGACAAAATACCGAGCAACACCCCCCCCCCCCCCCCGGAGAAGTCTGGCTTTGATCCTGAGCTTTTTGTATACTGTGGGTGTTGCTAATGGCCGATATGGTCTGGCAGTTTTACATTAAGGCCATGACATGACATGTTTACCTGACATTGCGTAGAGTCAAAGAAGGGGGTGTGTGTCATCAAAAAGTTCTCCCGTTAGTCAGTAATGTTGTCTTTATTGCATGGTTCAGTCCACCTAGGTCAGATTTTGATATTTTTACGGGAGGCATAAAAAAAAATACTTGACGAAAGGTTATCTTACAAATGGTTAACTTCCAGGAAATGGATTGAGTGACTGAAAATGCAAGACTTCAATGTCGAATGTTATTTAAAATATCGCATGCAATGATGATGTACTTTCTATTTAGAGGCGAAACGGTGTTTCTCCAAAAGCCGAGCTAGGTGGGTAGAAACATTCAGTATCAATATTTTACATTGGACTTCACTTGTTAAAATATTTCATCATTTCGCACACCTTCTCTGATTTTCAGTAAGCTGTGTCCATTGTTTGTAACGTGTTGGGATCTGTCTTTATGTCTGTGTGATCCATATTACATGAGCCATTTGTACTTCATAACGATTGTTTAGCCATGGCAGGTTGGCTAAACATTCTAACACAGTAACATAGCTTTGGTCCCAGCTGCAAGGCTGGTATTCATTGCATGTTTAATGAAGGCACTGATCCTTATACTGGGGAATGAATGGCCATATCTGATCAAAGCTTAGGATGCAGGCTATTGTATGGCTGGTTCATGTTCAGAACATTAACATATCAGGTGGTGCTGCGCCTAAACTAAATTAATAATGAAGTTGATAGAAACGTTTGAGTGAACGTTTTACAATCAGTCCTGAAATACAATTAGAATGCCCCAGTGAGGTATTATTCATCTCAGATCATATCATTATTATGCTGAATACATGAAAGCTGAATTTCTGTCCTGATTTCTGATACCGAACCTGTACCAAACCCTTGCTACCTGCTCAAGGTCTTAGACAGTTCAACAGATACAAATGTTATGATGTTTTGTCATAGAAATAGGAAAAGTTATTTCATTCATTTATATGTCAGCAAAGACAACGATTGTTGAAATTGCGGTATCACACTATTCTGTTAATATTTACGATCAGTGCCCAGAAATTATGACCTTTTGGCGTCAGTAGACACCCTGTACCAGCAGGTAATAAAACAATCTCTACATGCACAGTCCATCCATTGCTGGCTTTCAAATTAGCTGTTTAGTGAGAATATTAATATTTCATTTGCATTTCTCAGACACACATAATAATTTCTGTATCCCTGTCATTTAAACAAGAGCAGTTAAATGTACATCCGTTCTGTATTCATCTCTTCAACAAACTGCCGCTATGTTTCTTTGCTGATGGCTTTCAGAAAATGATACAGGCAAACTGTTTTGGCTTGATCATTCAATAATTTGGTGTAATTTCAAACAGACTGTACAGTCCAGCTGGTGACATAATTATGTGACCCATGGTAAAAAATCGTAACTCATCTTTTTTTTAAAATTCGGATATTTGGTATATTTGTCACCCTTGACAGCCTGCAGGTTGTGTTGTAAGTCGGAACTTAAATTCTGAATCTAAGGGTTAAATGACCATTTTGAAATATTTGAACTGTTTTTTGCTTCTCCCAAATAATTAGTTAAAAAAAATAAGTTAACAATAGTTTTACAACGTGGCCCTTGAAATCAGGCTTAATGACCACACCAGTTTGATGTTGGTTTTGAAGACAGGTGGGCTGTCTTGCATTTTTCAAAATTTTGGATGTCACCTTTTATTTCAAAAGGAGATATTGTCCTACCTTTATAAGTTTGGTTTCCAATACAAGCATGGGTACATCCACCAGAAAGTAAACGATATCAAGGCATTTGAATTGAATGGGAGCCAAAATCTTTAACTTGTTTTCTCAAAACTGCTTATTTTGGGGTTAGCAGACATATTTAAAACCAACTGTATGATGAAACTTGAGACATAAACCGACTACATTGAAGTTTGTCTTCGGAAGATAATCTAGATGTGTTTTGGCTTGCCCAGGTGGTAGCTTACAACAGAACTGTGAGCAAAGTGACACATTTCTTGAACAATGAAGCCAAAGGGACCAAAATTATTGGGGCCACATCACTCGAGGACATGGTCAAGAAGCTGAAGAAACCACGCCGTGTCATGATGTTGGTCAAAGCCGGGTCTGCTGTGGATTCCTTCATTGACAGTCTGGTAGGTTTGAATATTCTGTGGAGATTTTCAGGGATGGGAATCCTTCAAAAATATCTTGAAATCCGGATTTTTTAAATAGTTTTTTTTTATATATATATATAAAGATATGCATGTATTTTTTTATTTTTTTTTCGGAGGTTGAACATGTGGATCCCTAATGTATGTGTTGCGGTTGGCAGTAATGTGTTATGTCAAAATTTGGGGAACTATTTTCTGTCAGTCATTCCCATCTCTGGATTTTACTTCATTGTGACTGTTCTGCATGTTTGATTTGCATTTCAGGTGATAGTGATTCAGAGAGCTGGTAGGCTGAAGTAGGGCTAGGTGCAAGATTATAGTGCGAGTTAAAAAAAAGCATGGAAATGTACAGATTGAGTATTTGTGGGATAATGTCAGTATAGTCAGGGCACAAATGTAATGTAGAGACACTGTGTGTAAGAAAGAAGAGCCAGAAACAAGTTCATTAGCTCATTATTGAAGGATCACGTTGATGAATAATCGGAGGGAGAAGTGTAGATCATCTGTATAATAACTTGTACATGTGGGTCATGACCAGACTTAAGGGTAAAACTAATGAGCACATATTGTTAACAGGAGAGTCAACATTCATTTTAATTTGTAGTATGTATGGGTCATGACTAGACCCCAGGGTAAAACTAATGGGCAGGTTTTGTTAGCAGAAGAGGTCAGGGTTCATTCTATGGTCAAGGTGAGAGAGATTTATTTGTGTGAGTGGATACTTTCTATTTAATTGTCTTCATTTCCTCATTCTGCTGTATTCAATCCCCAGGTTCCATTGTTAGAAAAAGGAGACATCATCATTGACGGAGGAAACTCTGAATATACAGATTCTGTGGTGAGTTGTGAAAACATGTCAGTCTGTTGTATCAGCAACACACATGTGTGGCTTTGGGCTTCCACCAGATTTATGATTGGTCCTTTCAGCCACAAGCGACTCTGTTGTGGCAGAGCAGACAGTCAAAACAGTTCGCAAAATATCATGGTCATTCTTGACCAGTGGATGCTTTCATGATCAAAATTGTCAAAAGTGAGAGCAAGTTCAGCTGTGTGAGCCACCAACAGTGGTCACTTCATGGCAAAATGGCAATTAGTCAATTGTTGCCCCCTGGCTAGTGACCGAAAATACATATTTTAGCAAAATCAAAGCACTTTACGTTAAAACAGAATGTTATGTTCGTTGACACATTTACTCAAAAATATTTTTGTCATAAGTTTTATTGCTTTTTTTTTAAACAAACAATTCATGTGTCGTCTTTGTGTTCAGAAACCATGTATTCTGACCCAAACATGTCCAGTAAATGTGCTGCTAATTTGAATTGGTGTCCAGCCTTTAAACATAGAAGTAATTATGTGCCTGTGAAGCCTGGATATTAATTTGAAGGGAGTCCACCAAAGTCAGTCTGGAAGTAAAGAATTTGAGACTGTATCAGAAGGTTGTGGTTATGAATGTTATTTTGGACAAACTGTTTCCCTTTGGACAAATTGTTTCACATTTTAACTTGTGACCTAATACAGGAAATCAGTGTTTCAAGATATGTTCAGAAAATATGATGGTAAGATAACCTGTTGATATTATCATTGGAAAATTTCCACTGCGAATGTTACACTTTACATGTAGCCAATGCAAAGCTGGACCTAATTTTGCGGCAATGAACTTTCTGTCACAGTCTCTGTTCAAAAGTGTTAGATAAAGCTCCTGAATGAGTGTTGTGAAAGTAAAAATGGAGTGTTAAAGATCTGTACACAGCTGTATATATAATGTATACACCCAGTTTAAAGATCTGGCCACCGACAAGGATCAACATTCATTTATCAAGCCGTGGGAAAATATTTGAAAGGCTGGTATTGCACAGTCATCATGCATGATGGGACAGACTGAATAAGGCAGCAGCATAAAGTCATGCACTGTATTTGTACAGTGACAGGCTGGGTGTGCACTTGCAACAGCAGTGTATCTTGCCAAGAATTTAAAAGGTTACGGCATGGAAGTAATCAATGCTCTATTGGAATGTCATGGCTGGTACCCAATCACTATTATTTTCACGTAAAATAATATAACTTATCATCAACATCCAACTAAGATCTTATGGCTTACTATAATTCACCTTAAAATAAACCTCATTACCAAGACCAAAATCGCATAATCAGATATAAAGTCAGTTTTTTTTCACAATGAAATTCAGCCTCCACTATCAACTCTTAAATTCAGGAGGGAAAATAATAAAGTGCCAGTTTTTACCCTTAAGTTAAACAGTGATGAAAGCAGATAAAGGTGTTCAGTTTGATTCAGAGAATGTATTTTCTATTTGTGTATTTCTTGATTTTGTTATGAAGCAAAGTGATTTAAAACCATATTTAATTAACTGTATTTTTATGAGCAATGCACAATTGTTGTGAACACCCCATGTTGTAACATTACAATTACTAGTAACTGCCCCATTCTTCAAGACAAGAATGGGAAACTACTGACTACAGAACGAGAACAGGATACACGCTGGACAGAGCACTTTCAGGAATTACTAAACCGGCCACCACCTGAAGATAGAATAATAATACAAGATGCTGCTGAAGACCTTGACATCAACATAGATCCACCAAAGAAAGAAGAGATAGTGGCAGCAATAAAGAGCCTAAAAAACAGCAAAGCCCCAGGAAAAGACAACTTGACTGCAGAACTGTTCAAAGCAGATCCGGATCAGTCAGCCACCATCCTTCAGCCACTGTTCACAGCTATCTGGGAAGCAGAAGCAGTACCAAAGAGCTGGAATGAAGGCAGAATAGTGAAAATACCCAAGAAAGGAGCACTCAGCGATTGCAACAACTGGCGTGGTATCACTCTCCTTTCTATACCCAGCAAAATCCTTGCCAAGATCATTGTGCAACGTATGTCAGATGCTGTGGACAAGACACTGAGAAAGGAACAGGCCGGATTCCGAAAGGGGAAAGGATGCATTGACCAGATCTTCACACTCCGAAACATCATAGAACAGTGTTCAGAATGGCAAAGGCAGCTCTATGTGAACTTCGTTGACTTCGAAAAGGCCTTCGACAGCATCCACAGAGAGAGTATATGGCGCATTCTTCGGCACTATGGGATTCCCAGCAAGCTTGTTGAACTCATCAAAAGCTTTTACAAGAACTTCAGTTGCAGTGTCGGAAACAGTGATGCATCCTTTGAAGTGAAAACTGGTGTACGGCAAGGATGTGTGATGTCAACAATTTTGTTTAACCTCGTAATCGACTGGATTATGCGGAAAACTACAGAGGATGCACCAAGAGGCATCAGATGGACACTCTTCGACAACCTAGAGGATTTGGACTTTGCAGATGACCTTGCGCTATTGTCACATAGTCACCAACACATGCAAGATAAGACGCAGAGACTACATAATTTTGGATGCAAAGTAGGCCTTCGGATTAGCCAGAAGAAGACAGAGATTATGACCCTAAATGTAGACACTCCAGCACCAGTGCAAGTAGATGACAAGAACCTCACCACGACGGACAAATTTAAATACCTTGGTAGCATTATCAGACCAGAGGGTGGCACAAAGGAGGACATCCAAAGTAGGCTGGGAAATGCAAGGGCTGTCTTTCAAAGTATGAGCAACATCTGGAAATCGACACAATACGGCATCAACACCAAGATCAGACTGTACCAAAGCTGTGTCCTATCCACACTCCTGTATGGATCAGAGTGTTGGCGAATGACAGAAGGTGACCTCGCCAAGTTGTCTTCCTTCCACACCACATGTCTTCGTAGGATTCTCCGCATCTTTTGGCCAAACAAGATTTCTAATCAGGAACTACTAAGGCGATGCAAGCAAGAAGAAATAGCCAACATCATCACGAAGAGACGATGGAGATGGCTTGGACACGTGCTGCGAAAGGAAGCAAATTCTATAACCAAAACAGCACTTCAGTGGACACCGGAGGGACGGCGCAAGCGAGGCAGACCCAAGGCAACCTGGCGGAGGACAATCGAGGCAGAGATGAAATCCTTCAATCACTCATGGGGAACTCTCGCAAAGATAGCCCAGGACAGACAGGGCTGGAGATCCTTTGTTGCTGCCCTAAGCACCAGTGGGTGCAACAGGAAATAGTAGTAGTAGCCCCATTCTTCGAATGGTAAAAATCAAAGTTCACCACTCCAGACCGAAAGGAATCAGCACGAAGACATTGATGTCGAGACACTTTGGGTCATCCACATAAAATCGGCGATCAATAGATAGATAGGATAGTACTACAGTAGTACACAGTGCACAGTAGTGCGCACCGAGCATTTTTCATGGGCTTATGTGTTCGTAAAAAATTATCTTAATATTTACGCACAGTTTTCTTGGTATGAATGAATGGCACTCACCTCATCTGTATAACACTATACTCGGTATCACTATCAAAGTTTTCTTGGCGTGGCTGGATCGTGAACTCTAGTTTACATTTCCGGTAATAGGCGGAAATGACGAAATTGTCGGAAGTACATTATCACGTCGTATTCGCAATCATGAATTGATAACTGATAATTATAACTGAATTTCTGGGAAAAGTAAAGAGTTTCGGGAAAAAATGAGCTCGACACGTACAGGCTTAATAAATTTTACATACATGTGCCAAGTTTCATTTCTCTACGTTGCGTAGTAAAAAAGCCTTTGCGGTCGCAAAGTTGGGCCCAAGCTCCATTATTATATGATTGAGGGGGAGAGAGATTTCTGTGCAGCTGACTGCTTGCCTCGCATTTCTCCAATTAAATTTCTATCCAGTGGATCTTTCACAAATTTCTCAAAGGAGACCTGTTAGCTCTTTGGTTCGGTGGAGCATGTCGTCTCATGCCCCTGCCAAAACAGTATGTCATGTCAGCATTTTGCCACTCCTCTCCCCCAAGTCAATAACTATGATGCTATGATGCGCACACAAATTAGGAAAAGGTGTTGAGAGAAAAGTGCCTGAAGCTTTTGCAAGTCAGCAACCATGACATGCATAATTTAATCAAAGATTTTAAAACAGACATAGGCTGTTTTTACAGATTCCAATAGAAGAACGCCCAAGCACAGAGAATTTGTCAACTCACTTTTAAATTTAATAATAATAATAATAATGTATAGCATTTATATAGCGCATATCCATTTAAAATGCTCTATGCGCTTTACAGAAACAACAAACCACAGAGCAGAATGGAGCTCCCTGCGAAGCGCTCAACACACTGTCCTGCTTCTTTCTCTCTCCCTGTCTCGCTCACTCTCTCTCTCTATCTCAGAGCAAATTGTAACGCAGCCTGTTAGGCGCAGTTCACAACTCACAATGGTTCACAGCAGTTCACAACTCACAACGGTTCACAGCAGTTCAAACAACACACAACTCAAATAATATTTGAATATTTATTAATAACAATATATATTTAATAATGAATAATAAATTTTGTTGTTGCTGGTTTCAGCTTTATCATTAGCAAGTCGAGATTGAGAAAATAGTCTGTATATGGAAATATTTCATAATAATGCCCCTTACAAGAACAATGTAGTTTCAGTACCCGTTGCTAGAACAGTATTCCAGCAGTGGAAGCTACGTTGAGAAAATCATTTGTAGTATTTGATTTGGCTCTTCCAAACAATCAGCAGCTTAAAAAATTTTTTAATGAAGCTGTATGTTTAAATATAATATTTCTTTTAGTAAATAGTTTAGTGACAGCAAAAGCAGTACACCAAAGGAATGAAAGTCCCATTTAACTCAGTTTTCACAAAAACCATTTACCTGATTTTAACAAAGCGTCTGAGGTATGATAGGAGATGATAGTGGAAGAAAGGTGGTGTTACACCTCGACCTTTCCATTGCCAACCACTCCCTCTGCCCTGCCTCTGAAGTGAAGTCTTTGCATAGGAATTTTATTTTAATTTGTACTTCATTTTATCCACAGTAGCCTGTTTTATCATATTCATTATTGGTTATTATCTTTTGATGTCCATTTTTTGATGATCAAATTAAAATTTTTACATATGCAGGCTCTTTGGTAAATACGCTTTTATTTGCACACATTATGTCATTATATTTACCAGATATTTTCCCATTGTTTATGGCATCGACACTAACAGTTGTTGATATTTATATAATGTTTCTTATTGTCCTTACAGCGCCGTTGCAAAGCATTGAAAGAGAAAGGCTTGCTTTTCATTGGTTGCGGTGTTAGTGGCGGGGAGGAGGGTGCCCGCTACGGACCATCCCTGATGCCAGGTGGAGCAGAGGAGGCTTGGCCGGCAGTGAAGAACATCTTCCAGTCCATTGCTGCCAAGGCAGGCAAAGACCCTTGCTGTGACTGGGTAGGTGTTCTTCTTTCTGACTGCAGGATGCTTTGTTTGCCTGCAGATAGATATTTTAATATATCTTTTTTTTATTTGTGCTCTGAACAATATATTGGACATGGGAAATTAAATGTCTTGAACAATAAGCAATGTGTAGCTGCTGAGCACTCTCACAAGAAAGAGTTGATAAAGTTGCACATGGTTCCTGCACAGGCCTGGAATTCCAGGGATCACGGAAAAAGCCCTGAAACTTAAAGAATTTAGAAAAAGTCCCTGAAAAGTTCCAGGAAATAGTGGATTAGCCCTGAAATAGTCCGGGAAATGGTGGACTAGGCTTGGAATAGCCCTGGAATTTTCCTTGGGTTTAAAAAAACATTGAAAAGGTGGAAATGAGTTTTTGTTTGTCTCTTATTTTCTTGCATTTAAATAGCCCTGTTACTTAACATTTTCATTTCTAAAAAGCCATTGAAAGTCCTGGAATACCATTGGCAGAGAGGTGCAGGAACCGTGTATGTAAGACTATCTATACATTCTCCAGAAAGAGACTGTCTAATAAGATTCAGCCTGGTGTTGTTTGTGTAGTGGAGGGAAAGTTTAGCTCATTTCAAGTGGCTGCAATCAAATGTGTCTTTCCCCCACTACAATCCAATGCACCAAAATGTGTTCATTGTTTCCAGTAGTGCCTTAGCAATGAAATCTAGCGAATGGAAACACCCCCTCCCTTAAAATAGACTGCAGTTTTCAGGGCAGGAAGCTGGAAGTAAATACATGGTTTTTGTTTTCAGAAGTTTGTTTGAAAGTGCAAACTAGGGTCAAGGTGTAGCAAGTGTTGACCTTCAGTGGACTGAAACACTTTTGAGAGTGACAGTGTGTTATTTATCTTGTAACGTGACACTTTTTCTGTAAATTTGTCTGTTTTTTTGTGACATGGTACTCATTTCATTGGAATATGCTGATATTTAAGTACCAAAAACAAAAACACATATAGCAAAGTAATAAGAATTAACCCCGTTTGCCTGGGCATCAGACATGCACAGCTGGAGCTTGCCTTGGGCTGGAATGAGCAGAAGTTCATGAATCAGCAACTTCATGGTATTTACTGAATGAATAATGAATGTCATGGTGGCGATTGGCAATTAATTGATTTTTCATTTTCAGGTGGGTCCTGAAGGTGCAGGACATTTTGTGAAGATGGTGCACAATGGCATTGAGTATGGAGACATGCAGTTGATTTGTGAAGCCTATCACTTGATGAAAGATGCACTGGGTTTGAATCACAAGGAGATGGCTGATGTGAGTGCAATGCATTTTTCGTTTGGATTGGAGACGCTATTCTTGCCTGTACTGCTGTGCAGAGGCAGAGCGGCCTAATTGACAACATGGTCTTCTACTTTATTGTCTCTATGAACTAGTCTCACATATAATTCTTTTTTGTCAAAGGCAGACAGACATATCTGCTACCAAAAATAGTAGTTTCTAGTGTGGCAAACTCATAAATAAAAGCATTTATATGCATGTGTATGTAGTCTGGCTGCAAGTATTTTGTGTTTTCCTCCAAACTATGAAATGAGCATACACGTCACTGTGCCTTTGCAAGGCAGTATAGGTGCCAGAATTGGGATTTTTTCTTAGGGGCCACCGATAAAATACTTGTGCTTGCTTTTGGCTATTTTTGACCCCAACTTCTCTGGGCCATGGGCCCATGTATACTTTTCATAAGCTTGGCCTCTTCTTCCTGTCCCCCCTTTGTATGAGCTTGCAGCCGTTAGATGGATGAATGATAATGACAGGGCCTGGATGTTCAGAAACTTTAAGCGGCATTTGGCACGAAATATTTGACAGTTTCATTAGATACGTCATTTTTATATAACCTGACTTGATTTGCTGAAGGATGGCAGATAATGGCAATCTTTTTTATTCATTACCCTGAATGAAAAGGGTATGAAGTAATGTACATATGTGCTGAACTGGATTTATAGGCTTCAGTCTGGTGTGAGTAAAAGTTGAAGTAGATGCCTGGTATGATTCTGATTAGATCTTTTACATTTTCACTTTAGTAAGCATTATATATTTCATCATTGTCACTTTTGCACACTGCTCCATGCTGCACTGAAATAGTTCATTTCCTGCATATAAGGGGCGGCAGGCACAGCAGTCCTGACGTACATGCAGTTTTGGGGTATTTTAAAAAAATTGTCAGCTTCTACTGACACATTATTTATTACAATTTATATCAGTGAAAAGAGCCGAGTTAAATTTCTACCATGCTAACTCTAGCAGTAGGGGTAGGGGTATACACTTTCAGCTACATCACTTGCCTCTATAAGGATGACAGGGGCTGCTTGCTATATAGTTAAAGATGAGGCAGAGTACGGGGAGCATGTGATCATCACAGCGCAAAGTGATAGGATGGAATATAAAACTGCAGTTAATTGCCATGGCACTTAAAGTTATAATTCATCACTTCAGCATAATGGATGAGTGATTTCAGCATTTGACGAGATCTGATAACTGAAATTGAGAGCTCTCATTATGATCTGGTCCACATCTCAGGTGTTTGATCAGTGGAACAAGAGTGAGCTGGAATCTTTCCTGATTGAAATCACCCGGGACATCATGAAGTACAATGATAAAGATGGAGCACCATTGGTGGAGAAGATCATGGACTCTGCAGGACAGAAAGGCACTGGGAAATGGACAGCTATTTCATCCTTGGAGTATGGTGTGCCGGTGACCCTTATTGGTAGGTGGCATTAACTGTATTTTTGTGCCTTATTTGCTTTCTGATGATGTTGCTGCATTGCATTGGGGGAAAGAAAAGTTATTTTACTTGTAGAACATTTGCATTTTCAGTTTCCAGATACTACCCTCAGTATCAGATCTGTTCCTCTTGTTCTGTGTTTTCATTCTTTATAAAAGTGAGTTGCAAAAAACTTCCAGTATACGCAACAAAACCCATAAACATGCAATTTTCATCGTAATTCCTTAAAAATAATCATAATGTAGTTTGCGATAAGACGAATAAGATTATATATATTTGTACTGCTAGTGCTCCATTCAGCGAGGACAATTTTCAAAGTTTGGGCCGTCGTTTTCCATGCTGGGTTTTAATGTAACATTCCAACCTTTTTCTGTCTTTTTGCTGCATGTGATATTGAAAGCGGCAAGTGTACTAAACTAACCTCCCAGTGTGTGCACCATATCTAAGAGTTACAAATGTGCACAGACTCCAGTGTTGGGAGCAAATGTGACAGTGCTTTAAAATACCATTAATAGAAATGGGCTGGATCCAGAAGATTTGAAGTAAATTTAAAAAACCATAATCCAGTGACAGGTTTATCCTGAGCAACACTGGGTACTCCAGCTTGTGATTTGTTTAAATAGATACTTGACTGTTTTTATTGAACTTATGGCTTATCACACCGCAGTAAATAATTTATCGCCTGTCTTTTGTTTATGCATCAACCAGTTGTAGCATCTTGGGGATTCTTTCAATGAGCAGAAATCTGTCATACTCCGAAATTAACATAAGCAGGCTGCAGAAGGGCATGATATTTTCTGCCTTTTGTATAGTGGGTCACTGAAATGTTCAACTTAATTCAAACAACTAACATGCACCATTCTGAGAGATAGTGCACAAACTGTGGGAACTTTGTTGCCTGCAAGATTAACTCGATGGATCCTTTTCACCTTCTTACCGGTGATGGGATCTAGTGTCTATATCCTCATTCACAGGTAGATCAGAGTGGAGTGCTCCCATGAATTCAGGGGGTTCGGAATATGGTATAGGGAAAATCAGGGGGTCGGGTTCAAAGAGGTATTTTTCTCAAATGATTGATGTGTCACTCAGGGTTCTTGTGCGGCCGTGGAATTCCAGTGATCCCTGGAAAAATCCTGGAATTTGAAAATTTGACGAAAAGCCCTGGAAATAGTGGATTAGGTCTGGAATAACCCTGGAATTATCTTGGGGTTTAAAAAACATTGAAAAAAAAGTGGGGGGAAAATTACAAAATGAACAAAAATGAATAAATGTTCTCTCATTTTCTTTTAGTTTTACTTTATAATATTTCCATTTCACATAATGCTGTGTCTGTTGTCCAGAGACTGTAAAGTTTTTGAGTGTTTACTGAGAGCCTTTATCATTACAGGAGAAGCAGTCTTTGCCCGTTGTTTGTCATCACTGAAAAGTGAGAGAGTGGCAGCCAGCAAACAGATTCCTGGACCTACCACTACTAAATACTCAGGAGACAAGAAAGCCTTCATTGAGGACATCAGAAAAGTAAGTATGTGTTCATTTTAACCCTTTCCTCCCCAATGAAAAGTTGGAGGCTAGTTCAGGTGTCAGGTCTGTTATTGAGTTATTACATTTTCATAAAATAATTTGTGTCATCCATATGCTCTTATAAATGCTCTGTGAAAATGAGTTTCACTCATGGGACAATAAAATGATTTTTATTTTATCTAAATCAACCAAGTACAACATTGCAGCTGCCTCTCTGATGCATCAATGCAACACTACTGCCTCCTCTCTAAGGACACTCAGTGTATCCTTGACTGACATGTGTATGTTTCTCCATGACAACAAAGTCGTGTGCACAACGTTATTTTATCATGAGTATCTTTTGCCGCAGAATAGCACCGAATTTAATGTTGATGTTCCAAGCAGTGCCTAAGATATCAAAAAGTCAAAAGTTGTGCTTGGTTTTGTGGTGGAATTTCACTACTTCATGACAGTTGAGTTTGTTTCATGTGGAAAAAATGAACTTTTAATAAAAAATGTGTACTTTTCAAAATAGAGTTATCTCCCATTGCTTAGTATCATAGCATGAAATCTGGGGCAAGTCTTGGGATATGAGTGTGAAGTAGGAAACATTCATTAGAGAGGAAAAGGTTAAATTTAGAACAACTCATTTTGATTTGCTTTGGAAGTGTTGGATTCCTTTTTTACCTATAAATTGTTGGCTCAAGTTCTTGTGTGGATTTTTAATTCAGGATTTTTCTCAGATCATTCATCTAATCACTGATAAAACAAATGAAATGTCATTTAACAGGAGACTAGAAATTTGGTTACACAGCATAAATAATTCACACACATGGGTACCTTTTATGCCTATCTACATAAGCACTTGCCTGCATACATCCCACACATGAACATATAGGGCAAGTATTCATACACTAAATCTACATGAATGGCTACATACAAGTTGAAAGATCATAGCATACATCATCAGGAGACACAACTAAGGGGCATTGCAAATGATGGCAGTAATGATTTCTTTTATCTTTCTTGATGTATTATGCTCATCTTGCAAGACAACATTTACATCATTATAAACGTGATTGAATTTGCCTTTTTTCCCCCAGGCTCTGTATGCATCAAAGATTGTGTCCTATGCCCAAGGTTTCATGCTGATGAGAGAAGCTGCTAAGGAGCTGGGCTGGAAGCTCAACTTTGGTTCCGTGGCTCTAATGTGGCGCGGAGGATGCATCATTAGAAGGTGGTCATCACGAAAAGAAACATTTGGCATTTGGTCATTCAGATATGAAGCTGTGACAGAGGGCCGTGATGTTGAATGTGATTGTGGACAATGTGTTTTTCATTTTGACTTATGTGGAATAATGAGGAAATCAGTGATCTGTATATCCAGTTCACAATTTCTCCACCTTTGAATGCAAAAGAATTTTTTATTAGGTCACCTTACGTAACCAAATTTTGTATGCAGCTTTCAGATGCCGTGAAGGGGCGCCAAAATTTGGATTTGTTTATTGGCTGTGTTATTTAATTTTTTTTTTTAGTTTGCTTTGTGTCGCTGACCTCTTGCCTCCAACCTCTTTTTTCTATGAGCGCATGACTCGTGATGTCAACACTTCCTGCAGCTGATTTAAACTCTTTGACGTGCTCGTGTCTAAAATTTGAACACAGGAATACCCTGCTGCCTTACAGGATCTCAAATTGATTGTGATAGTTAAATTTTATAGCTTTTATTGTTTACTCCAACAAATTGTTTACTCATTCAAATTCATATTTATCATTCTAAACCCTTAGTGTGCTTTGTGAATTATTTCATTTTATGGAAACAGATATAGAGATTTGGGGGGGGGGGGGGGGGGAGTCCATGCAGAGCATGCTTTTAAACTTGTTGAAAGTATGTTTGGAAAGTATAACGGAAAGATAATTTGATGACATTATCTCAGGAAAATTCCAGTTTGATTCACGCCCTTTAAAAGTAGAGAATGTGACACTGGTCAAAATTTTGCTGTCACAGTCTCGTATCCACTGATGTTGTTTTCCATGTGCAATTAATATATAACTGACTCAATAGCCAATGTGATTGAGTAGCAAAAGTCACATCATCAGACAACAGAATACATTCACAGACAGGAAACCAATGAAAAACCTCCCTATGTGTATCTAACAATCAAATTACATAGGTTTTGTAGTCAATTACAAAGCCCTTTTTATAATTTTGGTTTTTACCTATCAGAATTGCATGAACTCTCAACCTTTGTCATTGTTCTAGTCTTTCAATTCAGTCACATCTTTTGGGATGCCCTCCTGCTGTGTGGAAAACATAAGAAAAGCATGTCATGTAATATTACATTGTAATATGACTTGTTGCAGTGTCTTCCTGGGAAATATCACCCAAGCCTTTGAAAAGAACCCTAACCTGAGTAACCTTCTGGTGGATGATTTCTTCAAGAAGGAAATGCAGAAATGCCAGGTAGGTTTATCTAAAGAGACAAAAAGAACACAAAAGGGGGAAATTTGCCAGCTTGAAGCATTTTTATATTGTTTTTGATATAATAACTCGGCAGACTGCAAAGAAAGTTGTGGAAAAATATAGCCTGTTTATATTTACGGACGTGAAGATGAAACCACAAGACTCGGTCTTGACATAATAATATTGTGATATTATACTACATACATTCACATGTTTATCTTAAGTGTCCATGTTTTTAACAATATAAAATGGAAAATTGTTTGGAATGAAAGCCAAAAAATAAGAACAGAAGCTTTTGATTTATAATTTGAAGGTATTTCTGGACAGGTTAACAATTTGCTTTTGTCTTGATAGCAGATTTTTCTGACAGTTATGCTGGGTATGGGTCAAGAAGAGATTGTAGATGTTTTTCTGTAAAACTGATTCATTTTATAGCTTTGTGTGTTTTCTTGTGACATCAGTGACAGTGTGGTCTCTGGCGCAAACATTTGTAATGCACAAAATCTCATAAATTGTGATGTATATTCGATATATGATGTGGTACCTAGTAGACACAAGGATATCAGAAAGAGCAAAGTTTATGATAATCATTAGAATCTGTTGTGCTCAGTTTGTAGTTAGGTCATATAATATGTTGACATTATTATGACCTGCAGGATGCCTGGCGACGAGTTGTGTCCGCTGCCGTCCTCCTAGGCATTCCAACACCAGCCTTTAGCACTGCTCTGGCATTCTTTGATGGATACAGGAGTGAAAATCTGCCTGCTAACTTGATTCAGGTAGGTGTGGCGTCCTGTGTGTGAGCTGTATTTATGGAACATTTCCAGTAAACCATAATGTTATGTGGACGAAAAAAAAATCCTATGAGTCTAAGATATTGTAGAAGAAAACATGGGATATCTTTTAACATGCCGTCAAGAGGTAAGATTAAGTTCATGTATCTATCTAGTGGATCAGTTTTGTCTCTGTAAAAGCTCCCCATGTACAATATTCTCAGAAAATCTCCTTTAAATAGGATTCAGAAACTTTTCGTTTATCCATATTAAGACAGGGAATTTGTGAAAGTTGGGGCCAGAAATGGTGAAAATTGTTTCAGTGGACAACTGCTTCAGGAAGAGTAATTTGACTTCACTTTTACACATTCACAATATTTATCCACTGGGCGAGAAATGCACACTGTGATTGATGAATCTCACCTCCTTCACAGGCACTTTGTCACTTCCACAAAATTAGAAATGCAGACTCTTTCCATTGTATGGAATATGAGATATTTATCTAAGTTTTTATGTGAAACTTTCTGGTATATTGCCGAATATATATGTATATTATGTGATTCATCAGCATTAATCTCAGTTGGTTTAAACATAATTATATATGCCGTAGTCTACTCTCTGTCTTTCGTTGCCAGTTATTGGATTCTTGCTATATGTTTCACAGGCACAAAGAGATTATTTTGGAGCCCACACATATGAACGTAAAGACAAACCCGGAGAGTTTGTTCACACCAACTGGACAGGCCGAGGTGGTAATGTGTCATCCTCAACATACCAAGCATAGAAGAGCCTTCAGCAGAGAATATACCATCGTTGTTGTCACAGAACATAATATATCCGTTCATATGTGCATTTTCTTACATCTACAATGACTCTTGTCCTTGTTGTCAGTTACGGATTTTCTACATATTTTTATATTACTTTATGCCATTTGGAAAACTTAACTTATTCTGTATCAGTTCATTTGTAAATGTGCTTTCAAGAATAAAGTTTTATTTCATGGAAAAGATTTTCTGATTTTGTTTGACAGTCTTTGTAAGTATTTGTGAAATGATGTAGGGTCCTATGTTCATGCAAAGACCATAACAGTTTGATGTGTCACAGTAGATTTAAAAGTCATTTTGGTATCTGATGTCATCTCAAGGACTGAAGCGGGACTTGTTTCTAAATGGGATCAGTCTAATTATTAGTGCTAAATTTCTCAATCATAATAATCTACTTTTTAATTTATTAAAGAAGAAAGAGCAATAAAATTGTTTAGAACTTGGTTTTTGCCGTGACCCTTTGATGGTCAAAAGTTGAGAGAGGTGGCATTAGTCACAGAGCTGTCCTCTGAATGAATCTGCACGACTAAACAGGTACTGCTCTTTATCATATTGCAGTTATATGTTTTTGTCTGATAGTGTGGTATAAAATCTAACATACTTAACTTTTTGTAAATGGCTGGTTGTAGATTTCTTTGGTAATAATCAGAGAAATGAAAACATCAAAAGAATGAAATTCATAGAAATAATTTATCTTGAAATTGAAATGTTTATTTACCAGTGATATTTCTGCTGGTCTAAACGTATTTCACCTGAAACACGGCTGAAAGTTGGCTAGAAAAATCTGGCATGTCCAGAATTTGAACTGCAATCCTGATGTGCTGCCGGTAGTGTGTTTCATCTGTTTTTACTAGTATCAAAAATTGCTACACATGTACATGTGTTGCATTGGATGCAGCATTTGCAGGATTTTTGTTTCAGTGGACAACTGCTTCAGGAAGGGTAATTTGACTTCACTTTCACTCATGACCAGAACAAGTCTTGTCTTTCAAATATCAGTCCCCAGTTTATGTTGTAAGTTTTTCATTTTGTTCCATCTATTTCAGATTGTGTTGTAAAACCCGAGAAAGAGGCAGCAAACTCTATTGCCTGCTACATTTTGATTTAAGCTTGTCAGTTCTGTGATAACTCTATCTCTGTGAGTCCCTTATAATTTCATGTAATCAGGATGCTTTTGTAGTTTTTAGGTAGAAGACATTTTTTGTTTTATGCCTCTGAGTATGCCCTTCAATGGAGTTTCATATTAAAAGGTATTTACGTCATTGTATAATCTCTCCTGTAACTTGGTGTACATTTTTTTCTTCATGTTATAGTTTGGCTAGTTAGAGTAGAGAGAGAACCAAAAACAAAACAACAAAAAATTCAAAGCGGACCACCATCTCATTTGCTTGGTTTATTTGTCAAACGGTGAAATGCCTTTGAGATATATTGGCATACATTTCAACATTAAGAAGAATTTTCACTTTTACTTTGAATCGTTCCTTTCTATAATACTCACTTATTTGGGCATTCAATCCCAGTAAAATTTCCCATCATTCCTTCTGATCTGTCATTCTGCATAGAATTTTTTGATAGGTTTGTACACATCATTCAATGGATGCTAACAGCAACCCTATCCCAATCCAACATGTAGCAATGGCCTGGAGTTTGCTCACAGGAATGATGTCGTTCCTAAATAGATCCTGTGGTTACAACATCATACCTTTGTCGGTTTGATGTAGGAGATCTATTTTTATATCCTACCAAAACTACTGAAATCCTGTTACAAAACTGTGTTGGATTTACGTAGGGATGCTGACTGGACATGAACTCTTAAATATAAACTGAATCTCCTACAATGTTAACCTGACTTTCACTCTTTTGGGACCCCTGCAGAAATTTTATTGGTTCTGCCTGATGAATGAACTTACACATGCACTTAAAATGATATAAATCTGTGTTATGAAATAATAACAACTATGTGATATCCCTGTGATTCATTTACTTCTGGCAAAATGCATCATAATAAACAGTTCTGAATTGATGAAAGTAGATCAGTTTCTGAGTGTCTTGTCCTTGCCTTTTCTGCCAAGTAACAAGATGCCAAATGGCAGTTATAAAAGTGTTTATACTCAACATTCAAACTCAGGCGCACATCCATAATATATAGATAGACATGCACACATATGACATATGCATGAATTACATTCTCCCAAGCACTGACTCAAAAGGAAAATACATGTATAGTCATCTCTGTGAAGTAGCAAAACTTGATGACAGTGAGCCGTGTAAAACAATCACTTTGAGCAATTGCAGTTCCCACTTGCCATGTCAAAAGAGGGCTAGCCCCCCGACATACCACTTAGATTATAAAGAGCTCCTTTCTTGTCAAATTCAACAACAGTGTAATAGTTTAGATTGGCGGTGCTTTTTTTTTTTATAATTTAATGAACTGCAATTTGTCTTCGTTTCCACTTATTACCTGTGCAGTGTGGCATTGCAATGTCTGCAATTTTTGTTAAAAAATTCCCTTGCATAGTAGTCTACTATAAATACTTCATCATAATTATGGACGGGACCCTCATTCTGAATTTATGAAGGATATTTTTGACATATACTTGGATTGTTGGAAGTTTCATTCAGGGAACATAACCACTGACAAAAATACGACGTCCCCAACAGTCCAAGCAGCTATTTTAGTATTTACTTCTGACTCACTTATTGACTTTACTGTTGTGTAGACTTAGATGAGAGATATATGCATCCACCATCAGAGAATTTTATTTGGGACCACAAGAAAATGAAGTGTAAACAGGGGATTGACAAAAGTACACTGCAGTGTCGTGTAATGATGTAAATGGTATGTTTGTTTGTCCGTGTCATTATCCCTAAAGAATAGTCATCAGTGTTCATCAAAACAAAAAGATGACAGTTTACAAACCAAACTTTTGGCAATTAGGAACAAGACCATCCACTTTATGATACAGAATTTTTGTATTTAGGCTGTACTCTAGTTATGGTAGGCTCCATATAATATACAAAAAACATTTTTGTTACTTATAACAAGACAAAAACGTGTTGACTTTTTGCTGTCAATTTTGCTTGGTGATTCAGAGTTTCACCAACTGATTTATGACCGTGCCATTACAGTTGTTTGTTTTTTTCTTGTTTTTTTTTTTTACAGATTTTTATTTATGAAGTTTGATGTTATTTTCCATTTTGACATAGTTGAAATTCTATCTTTTCTTGTCACATGACAATTCTCCAAAAACTGAATGGATATTAAAATTGCTTGGAAAATCATTCCATGGTGTACATGCAGATGTTGATCCACGGATTGCATTTTGCTACAAGAGTCTGAGCCGTATGCAGCAAGTATCAACTGGTTATTGAAATTAAGAATATTTTTTATTGCTGTTAGAAAAAACAAATGGATAAAAAAAAAGGAGAGAAGAAAAACTGGTCTTATAATTGAGAATAAGAAGATTGACGTTAATTATCCATCTATTTTAGGAATGAAGAAGAATACATGTATTAGTTTGGTTGAGCAATATGTTAGTGTTTTTTTTGGTTAGAGAGAAGTCTGTATTAACAACAAAATGTTACTTCTTGTGCCTCAAGTTGACATGAATTATTCCAGAACAAACAGTGCAGAAACGTGCCATGTGCCGCTGTATCTGCATCTGAACTTGATGTATTGTATAACCATGCTTTTCTGTTTCCTCTGAAATTTAGCAATACTTTTCTGCTTTTATTTTTTTTTTTTTTGGTCTGACTTTAGGGTGAATCCTTTTGAATAAAAATCAGAAATTTGGTTTGATTTACTTTTTATGTTTTTCTTTGTTATCTGTAGGTGGCCAGGAAAAGTGTTGTTTGTCAAAATCACTACTTTTCGGGAGAAGCAAAAAATTGTTTTGTTCCTGTTGTGTACTTACATCGTCCCTTAGAACACGTACTAGCGTAACCAATATTTTGTTAGTTTTGCAGGAGAACTGTTTTAAGTTTTTGGGTGATTTTCATCAAATTCCTTTGGCGTCAGTTTTCACTTTCTCGCGCTGATATTTTGACATAACATGTATAGGACTGCCAATATCCAAGTGCAAAAAAGCTTTTGTTCTCAAAATTGGACAGCACTTGATCCTTGTTTTTTCGAGAAACAACAAATTTAATAAGCCATATCTCAGCTAATAATGTTCGTATCGATTCCCAGATTAGAGAGGAGCTAGAAAACGGCACAAGTAATCGCATGGTGGTTCTAACTCGATCTCGGCTGAAATGTCAGTTATGCCAGAGAGTATAGATGTATAGTGAGATCTCACTTCCGCCAAATCGCGAAACAACGTCGCTGCGGTAATCAAGAAATTGAAGAATTGAAAGAGACCGCCTTCACCAAAGATAGTGGGCATATCTGTTTACTGCGGTTTGTTCATATTTTTGGGTTGATTGAAACTATTTAGAGCCTCTTGTAAGTTCTTTCGCCATGTGGAAATGCACAAACGGGTATTGTTTACTGCAGCGACCTACTTTCCACTCCCTGCTAACAATGGTTTCGCGGAGCCTCCCATGTCTCGCAGTGCAAATCGACCAATGGTGAAACCTCTCTGTACATCTATACTCTCTGGTTATGCCAGTACGTGTTCTGGGGGACGATATCTCAAGAAATCTGTTTGCCAAACTGATGTCTGAAAAGGCTCTTGTTAGCGGCGTGTAGTAGTTTACATTATTTAAGTCATTGCTGAACAGTGAACACAACTCGATATTTTCTCTCTTTGGCTTTGTTATTAGACCCGAAACACAGAATACAGGATACACAGGGATTCAGTGTCTCGGATTAAATTTCATACCCCAAATAACATTTTTCTACACATGGGAAGCGGCTATTGTTTTGTAACCCGAGACACGGGATACCAAGACGAATCAATTCGTCATATTCCGTCCGTCCATTTACGCGCGTGTCATCAATGCTAACAGTGCAACAATTCACACCACACCCCTTCATAATGAATGCAAAAGGGTAGGACTAACTATTTATACGCGCGCAATTTGTGGATATGTAGTTGGAGAAAAAATGGTCCGTCTCGGTATTCTGTGTCTCAGATTAGTGTACTTACCCCAAACAACATTTTTCTAAAAATAGGAAGCAGGTATCGTTTTTTAACACTGCTAATTAGATCGGCAAGGTCAAAAACTGTAACACATCAGATTTTCAATTTTTGGAAAATATATGACATACGACAGTTTTCGTTTACCGCGGGGACATAATATTGTCACTGACATAATAATACATACATGCAATGTAATTTTACTGTACACATGAACCTTTGACTGTACGCAAGATTAGTACCCTAAAACATTTATTTTGCAAGGAATAAATTGGTATCCAAATTTTACAAGAAAGCATCAGCATTCTCAAGGTATGGTCTCTTCCATAATAATACATAATATAAGTTCCCTTGCAGATCACAGAAAATTTATTCTTATATGAATAGTTCATATTCCTTATAATATCATAGGTAGCATTTACTGTTCTTGTTGGCTAAAGCAACCCAGAATGTTCTCTCTCTCTCTCTGTCTTTCTCTCTCTCTCTCTCTCTCTCTCTCTCTTTCCCTCTCTCTGTCTCTCACTCACTCACTCGCTGTCTCTCTCTCACTCACACACTCGCTGTCCCTCTCTCTCTTTCTCTCTCTCTCTGTCTCTTTCTCTCTCTCTCTCTCTCTCACTTTCTCTCTCTCTCTCCCTCAAACTCTCTCTCTCCCACTGACTCACGTACTATAAAAGAAAGAAAGAAACGCACGTAAGCAAACGAAAATCGCCACAAATTTCAATGTTCCAGGGATGCGGTGGCGGAGTAGCTGGGGATTAACACATGGAATATATTGAGGAGGCTACAGTCCAATGATATATCCTTTTTATTTCAGGCGGTTGAAGTCGGCGGTTGGGGGGAAAGAAGCAAACTACAGAAGGAAAACGAGGGCATTGAATTCTAAAATATTTCGCTAAGGAGAGTATCAAAAATGGCACATGTAGGAAGGAAATGATTTACAGAAAAAAAACCCAGACTATTCAGAAGACAGATCTAACGTGTTCTTCCTTTTAACTCAGATGTCTTGTAGTCAATTACAGTCCAGGTTTAGCATGGCTAATAATGGACTCCCATTTCGAAACTCTTGTTAAGAACATATATATATTATGAATAAGAGAGACTTGCAACAATGTTCTACTTACGCCGAGAATTCTGAGACAGCCAGAAGACGTAGAAACATGCAGTTTTCACCTTTCAAAACATGTAGTTTCCTATGGAGAAATAAAATCATAGATACATACATGTATTGTTATTTGTCTTATGCTCAGTGAGGACAATTTCCGAAGTTAAGCCCAGTCTTTTCCCTGCCATTTTTATATCTATACAAAAAAAATGTAAGAAAACCCCTTTGTTCCCTATGGACTCAAAAACTACTGGACGTATTGAACTGAAATTTGGCACACACAATTGTACGATACTGACCAGTGTTCCTATGTACATAGGCATAAAAAATCTTATGGGATTCGTGAGTTATTCCAATAATGCGATAAGAATGGAACAGTAAATTTGCGAGAGCGTTTGATCCGAATTGTACGTTCGTTAATCTATGACCTCCATAGATATTGTACTATATCTATGATGACCTCTTTCTTTGTTAATCGCTTTTCCACTTCCGGCCCCGGAATTCGATTCATAATCACAGTAGTGTCTGTGAGAGCTAGATCTAGCATGCACTGATGCAGCATGCCCCCTAAAAAACGTACTATCGGTAGGCATACAAGTCTCAAATCGCTGTAGTTCTTTTTATTGGAAATTTATTGTTTCGCCATCATTCAGATCTATTTCGAGTCATGGTTCGCCATTTTAAGGTTTCGTTATCATTACCTGCGATGGGTTCACTATCAAACACACTAACCCGTGCGCAAATCATGCAGTTGTACGGGATGCGCAGGGTGTCAACTCACAAAGGCAGAGCAGTAAGACTTATTTAAAAACAAACAAACAAAAATAAAATAAACAAATAGGAACAGGCCAGATGAAGCAGGTCCATAATAACCACCCAGAACTGAAACCAATATTCAAACCGATTTATTCCCGGCAGGGCCGGGGACCACAGCTAGTTTTTTAGATATTCTTAGCTTTTCCTGTCTGTGTCTTTTATATTTAAAGAGTTGTTTTCCTGTAGTTTATTAGCTTGAAAAAACAGCGCCTTGGAGCGCATCATCTTTTGTGGATTTGAGCACTATACAAGTAAATCAGTACGTCTGAAAGACTCGTACTGCACAACACATGAATACCATGACAAATATACAACGCTGCCACCACTAATACCATATACTTACCATCCTAACAATACCCTTACTATACTATCACTAGTATCAGAGATCATGCATCACCTCAATTGCAGAGCTTGCACTGCACTGGCTACCGATAGAAAAAACGAATAATATATAAGCTAGCTACCCTGTGTCACAAATGTATGTATAAAAACGCATCAACTTATTTAACTGATCTTTTAACTGCCTCTGTACCATCACGGCATCTTAGATCATCTGCTGACATTAAAAAGTTTAAAATTCCTAAGATGTCCCCTGAGACCATGGGTGAAAAATCTTGTTTTCTTTTCAAGGGCCTCAGATTTGGAATTCTCTGTCTCTGTCTTTGAAAATTTCATGACTTTTTAAACATCAGCTGAAGAGTCATCTTTTTACACCTTGAATGTCCGTGTTTCGTTTTTTCCCGAGTATGCCTGTGTATTGTGTGTCTGATTTATATGATATAAATGTTGTAAAGCGCTTAGTTAGAGCCTGGTTGTTAACAGGACGAAGTGCTATATAAATGCTATGTATTATTATTATTATTGTTGTAATTATTGTTATTGCCAGTATTTCACCACGATGGACAGGTATGAGGTAGACACCACCACCACCACCACCACCAGTCCATCGCCACTCGCAATTTATTTCTCTTCCTTCTTTAAGAGTCTGAATCTCGTCAATAAAGTGTGCAAGACGCAAAATGACCATTCCCAGGCTGACACGCAGCAGACCGCTCACTCAGAATAAAAAGACTTTATTAATTCACTCGACCCTGTTTTAATTCTTAAAAAAGAAAGAGGGAAAGTAATTTCTCTACATGTTGATGGAAGAATAAACATTTTGTTTAAAACACAGATAATCTCCGCTTTTTTTTTTTTTTCCTCGCTTCTTAGATAATCGAAGTTGAAAATCAGCAAAATCGGGTCAGCCGAGACCACGAAAAGAGTCGGAAACTTTTCATACGACATATACCCTGCCACGACCAGGGGCGAGGCTTCCTCATAATCAAATAATCAGTGATTACCCTTCGAATATTAATTCTAGAATTACTGTGCTTTCCAGATCGAGCCCAACTCCAAGTCCATTTAGTCAGTTTAGCATTCTATTCTACGTTACTATTTTGGGTTTGTTGTTATAGTCTAACACCCCTCACCGAAAAGCATCTTTGTAGGGACTTACACCATATGAACTGGTCCAAAATCAGTTATTAACAAAGACGAAGAAGACTTGACTACACCCAGAAGCGAGCTTGAGCATAGCCTGTTTTCTTCAAAGCGGCGCCGCATGCAGACAGCAAAATAGTGGGGGGGAAAAATAGGTTTATAATCAAGGTTCGACCTGATTTTACGTACTTACACAGGTTTTTCACTATGCGGTCGTTTTCATCCCAATCGAAAGGTAAAGAGTAGAGTGAAAGAGTTTGTGTGGATCTTTTTTTTGTTTTTTTGTTTTTGTTTGAGGTAATCTAAGAATAATTTACTCTACGCACAGTAAGAGCTATCAAAGAATAGTAATTATTATAGTCTAGGTCTAGATATAACTGTGATCAAAATCAGTCTAACGTATTAAGGACATCAATTCACTTGATAGGTCGCTCGAACCTAAACCGCAACGGCAGATAGCCACTTCTCCGAAATCGCTACACATTGTTGTGTCACAGAGATGCCATTTAAGCACTTTCTACCATTTAATGTTAATGGGTCCTTTCCGAGAAACTTTATGAGATGGTAGAATAACAAAATCTCTGGCTATGAATATGACAATGAAAACGTGCTGTTCAAATTATATTTTTAAAAATGGGTGAAAAATATGCGTTTATAAGTCTGTTAGTATGAATGAATAGTTTTTTAGATTAGTTTGGCTTGTAAATTGCTGCATTCCTGTCCTGTTGACAAGAATAGTCCGCCCTTCAGATTTTTGCAGTGCCTAGCAACCGTTTCATTGTTTTAGTCGCTGCATTTATAATTATGTAAATATGATGTAGCGATACGTCCAATTATAAGGATCTTACTAGCTTAAATTCTGATTACCCTCTGCAGAGGACCACGCTTCGCCCCTGGTCCCACGACTGCTGTTCTTAGTGTCAGATCGACATGGCCGGTTTTACCTGCCGCGATCTCACCCCCCCCCCCCCCCCCAAAGCCAGTTTCCTGGCGGCATAAACGGCTCTATTCCTGTGGGCTGATTTGTGAGCCAATATTTGAGAAGTAAAACCGGTAGAGTCCAAAATATGTCTTATAAAGACATGTTTTACCCACCTCTTCACAACATACATTATCCCAAGACAAATTTTATAAATGTATACTAAATAACAAATTCAATCCCATGAAAATTGCGTGTATCAAACTTTAGTAAGTTTTTTCCTTCACCTGTAAAATTGTTCTCAGTGCAGTTAGCCCGTTTTGTTCACCGGTCGGCGTTCTGTACAGCACTTGTAAAGCCAGGCATGAAGGTGAAGAAGAAAGACAAATTGCGCTGCTTTCAAGTGACCGGTAAAGTTTTCAGTTTAAAAAGTCAGTGAACCTTAACGCGACATACCTCCCGAGTGTCTGGCACAGTTTCAATCAACCTCTTGTCTGGCTGTCTTTCAAACGTTCCTGAACTTGTCGTGATTCGACAATACACAGAGTAGGCCTATGATATTATTCCACTCACAGCTTGCACCGACAGTTCCGTCTGAAGCTTCAGCGGTAACTGAATTATTGCATGGCCCTATTTCATGGCTTAAAAAGTCCACCTAAATGATCTATTCAAACAGCGTCCCCAAGTCGTGAAAAATTATGTCGATCACACTCTTATTTATTCATTCATTATAACTGCAATTTAATGTCTTTCTGTGATCAGTGCAACATTTATAAGGCCATTTCTGCATGCTTTTTCAAACAAACAAAAAAGTGCTGCAATTGCTCCAGTCGAGTTGTTTTTTACACCAAATTCCACGGGGATTACAAAAAAAGACATTTATATGCTCAGTTTTTCTAACACAGAGTTTGAATGGTCTGCGAGAAATTCTGAACATCTGTTTTCTTTGTCAGCGTGGAAGTTTCATAGTATTATTTACTGCTTGATGGAGCTTCAAAATATTACTGCTTTGCATCCAGTTTTGGATGGAATAAATTACAAGTGAAAAGCTCCACAGTCAGTGGGATACGGTAAAAAATCTTGACGGTCGATAGCTGATAAATGCAACTTTTTACAAGTTGTGCTCGTCAAGTCTTGACTGGAAATCGTACTGAAAGGGTTCAACGGTCGCCCTCTTTTGATTATTCTTGTGCACAGAAATACTCCATTGAATTCGGGCCGCTTCGAGCCCCTCGAAATAATAGTGCCGTTTGGATATTGAACACAGGGGGCTTTTTTCCCCCTTTTTTTTTTATTTTGAGTTCAGGTTTATCAGCAGGTCACCGGCCACACCGAGCTCTTCACGGGTTTTTGGGGGTACTTTACATAGGTGGGGAAACCAAGAAAACTGACGTGGCACACTGGTTCATTGGATAACACAGACGAGGATACTGCCGGCTTGTGTGGTTTTGGTGTTCCGAACAATCTGTGAGTCTATTCATATAGATCTCTTTTATGAACTTTTTCTTCTCCATGTAGTATTTAAAAGTGCCCTGAAAATAGATCACTGGTGATAAATAAAACATAATTGCATTTTAAGAATTCATTTTCGCTTATTATAAGGCACTAACCCTGCGGATCCATGAAAGAATTATTTTCTAACATGGACCCACAGCGGGTTTGTCTTCTCTGAAAGGGGCTAGGGTCTACAACTTAATTTAAAAACTTTTACACACATTTACAAAACTCTTTTCAAATATACACAAAACAAGTTTTGAGAATTTTACCAACAAAACAAAAGTTAATTAATACGGAACTATTTAATTCTGTTGGTGAAATCTAGAAGCTCTGAATATAAAATACCAGACATGAATACAGTACCAAATAGACCACGACAGGCCCAAAGTGCCGATGCGCCCTATAACCCAAACTCAAGCGACGAGATGAGATTTGTGGTGACAGAGAGAACTGACAAATGCTTATTTGCATGTCTATTCTGATTTCTGAAAAGTATAGTTGTAAAATTCCTTTCTGTTTCATTTAAACGATTCCAGAAACAAACAAATCACTGGCAAACTTGGTGTTGCTTTGTCTGTGAGAAACAGTTAACAAACTCACTCATGGTATGTCAGATTTATGTCGTGGCCAGTTCAGTAGGCAGGATTTCAGATGAATAAATCAACTGTGTAAATCCTTGTCGTTACTGTAACAGAGAAGTGTCAAAGACACAGAAAATTCACAATGATCACAAAATATCACCTAAAGATATATGTTAGCGACAGAGTCGTCTCAACGCATGGACGCGCTGGGCAGTTGCTTAGGGGCCCCAAGGATTTAGGCATAGAGGTGGGTCATGCATGCAAATTTAGATTGGTTTTTGAAACGAGGAAGAAATGCCTTTTGCTTTGTCCAGGGGCCCATAATGGTGTTAAGACGGCCCTGGTTGGCAAATGATTTCATGTATTCTATCTCTTTTAATTCGAATTGATTGTTATTGCTATTATTATTATTTATATTATCATGAACGCCTGTTACCTTTTTTTGTTTCTTGAACAAAGTTAGTACTTCGAAAGCTTGATTTGTCTTTCCTTTTCCTTTGTGTTTTATTATATTTTTTCTGTATTGTATCTTTCGCGAGGCTTTATAACTATTTCTTTTTGTCACATTTTGACTAGATAATACATGCATGACATACTATCTATCTATCTATCTATCTATCTATCTATCTATCTATCTATCTATCTATCTATCTATCTATCTATCTGTCTGTCTGTCTGTCTGTCTGTCTGTCTGTCTGTCTGTTTGTCTGTCTGTCTGTCTGTCAGACTACTATAAAATATATGTAAAACCGAACTAGACATCAGTCCCTCTCTGCACCCACTCACATCATATCAACAGTAAATAATAACTGTGTGGTCGTGTGGTTCGTCCGTCGGAATCGACGAGGACCATCTAGTCATCCTGGGTGGTAGGTGGATTGGGTTCTGTGGGTGCGCAGATGACTAATCAGATCAATTCGTGCCTGGAATGTTCTGGCGCAGTGTGGGCATGGGATGGTGAAGGATGTCGGGGACTTGCTGGCACATTTCCTGGCCTGTCTGCGTTTCTCTGCTGCAGCGGTTCTGTTTGCCTCACTGCGTTTGGCGCCTTTGTGGACAGCTGAACGCCATTTTGATCTGTCCATTGCAGTGACCTCCCATGTGTCGTGGCTGATGTTGAAAGCCTTCAGAGAAGCTTTCAGGGTGTCTTTGAAGCGCTTCTTTTGGCCTCCATGGGAACGCTTGCCGTGTTGGAGTTCGCCGTACAGCAGTTTTTTGGGGAGCCGGTAGTCTGGCATGCGAACTACATGGCCTGCCCAGCGCAGCTGAGCTTGCATCAAGATGGTGTAGATGCTGGGCACGTTCGCGCGAGTGAGCACCTCTGTGTCAGGGATCTTCTCCTGCCACTCTATGCCGAGAAGTCTTCTGAAGCTGGTGGGTGAAAGTGGTTCAGCTTCAATTTCCTAAACCACCCAGCATGTTGCACCTTTGTCGGCTCAAGGTGTCTGTCAAATAATTAAATGAAATAGTAACCTATTCATGATAAGCATTGTTCCTATGTCTAATATCTATTATCAAAGACACCGCGAGATGTACAAGCATCGGTTCGCGTGTGGCACGGTTACAGAAGATCGGCAAATAATGCACAGATATCGCAGAGATTGTATATACAATTGACAAGAAAGAGCACTTCGCTGGGCTGCCTCTCTTCATTCCTCTAAAAGATGGCAGCAATTTGCATGGCCACCTAGGACTCCTCCATTGCAGGCAAAAGGATTGCAAGCGATTATTAATTACAGCCCACACTAATAGTACACAACAAGTGCGCACCATTGTCCAAACTTTTTTTTTGGGGGGGGGGGGGGGGTCGAAACCTTGCCCTCCTTTCGTCTCGCCTCGAGCGCACAATGACTTGACCTACTTCCCGCTCTATTTATCTATAGACCCTTTTCATCCACCGTCCTCCCTATCACATGATTTGCAAACAAAATGGCGGCATGCCACACTTGTAGGGCAGAAAGCGGTGGACAACAGTCGAACGATGCCATCCTCTTGTTGGGCACCCAACTGTACAAACCAGTTACGTGCTGGTTCTGGCATAAAAATGCATCTTTGCTTAGACTGCGCACATATTCATATGCCATCACTAAGACAAGTGGAGGTTTTTGCCCCACACGATGCTTCTCGAAGACATGCGGCTCCCCGCAAACAACCGTAACGCGGAAGTGAAAAGGGTCTATAGAGCTCTGTGCCAGATACACTCTACCATGACTGAATCGTCAGCCAAAACAAGGTCAGAACAACAAGAACGTTGAAAATCCTAGCTCGTCTGTTACTCGGTTAAAGTTTCGTCACCTACCCCATAGGAAAAATCTAAATATAGTTTAGACGTGTTCCTTGAACGACCTTGAACGAAAAATAGAATTTATATAATAATAACATGTAACCCCACCATCTGTTACGAGCACTTCCACTGACCTGCAGACGGGTGCATTGGCTGGCGGCTGTCAACAAAATGGAACATGTTCATTCCGTGTAAAGCAACTTAGCCGCATGGGCGTGTGGCATAATTATGCTGGGCGGCGTTTGTCTCTCCAGCCGCGGCTTACGACAAGAAATGTTCTGTAAACCCTACCACTTCTTTGACAAAATGCGTCACCACTGTAAACCTCTGTGTTTTTACACCTTTGTGTTAAACCAAGCAAAGACGAAACAGTTTTCACTCAGTGCCCCGTCCTTCAAAGGATTTTAAATCTGAGTTTTGACCCAGTGCGCCATCAGCCGTAATAGTCTAATATTCTTAGCTTTTCCGGTCACAGTTTTGCAGAAGTTTTTTGTTTTTTTCTTCCAGTACCATCTTCCGACGGCACTTTCCGGTGCAGAATTAAAATAATTACCAGCATGTATGAAAGAAAGCGAATCAAAATGCCGAGTATGGCATTTTTGCCCGGGCTATTCTGCTTGGAATACAAAAATTTATTTTAAAAGGAGAAGAAAAGCACGGTAACAGATTTATTCCGGATAAGGGAGGTATCGTACCAAGCCCGGTCAGACACAGTCAGATGCTGCCACACCAAAGAAGTAATAGCAGAAGCTGACCGTGTCTGACCGGGCTTAGTACGATAGGGTCTTCTTGGATTTACCAAGAAAATATAGAAAATTATGATGTGCACTTCCTGTCTACCAGCATCTGACTGTTTCTGACGTAACTTGGTATGATACCTCGCTAACGGGGATGCGATATCACGTATGGTCGACAAAGCGTGGATCCGTGGGTGTTTTGCCTAACGGATTGTGGCTAGTCGCATATCTATAAAAGCCAGTAACCCCGAGTAAAGTTGGCTTGAACAAACATTTCTTAAACTTGTGTCAGCAATAGCGAAAAATCAGGATGTGGAAATAAAAAGGAGGGATATATTTGGAATCCACGATGTATTATTATTCTCTCTGTAATAAATCTGCATGACATCCCCCCCCCCCCGCCTTTTCCTCAAACCACACACACACACACATCTTGGGTCCCAGGATGCAGAAGGCCTCTAAAACTGCATTGGAAAATAACACAAGCTCTTCTGAATATCTGTTATGGCCAAAATCCAGTTATCCTTGAAATGGTGTATATATTATTACGATTCTAACTATTATTACAATTATTATTATTATTATCACTATTATTATTTTTCAGGTACTGCAAGCCGTAAGCCCTAATCAAGCCCCACATTGAATAGTCAAACATGAATCGTGGAAAACTATCTACATGTATTTTCCTTTTGGCTGTTCTCATCATTGTTACTGTTCTAATGCGTTGTCGGTCTCCAACCGCCAAAATTATGTGGCGTTATCAACCTTGCACCCCCGAGATGGTGCCAAAAATGGAACCTCCCGCACAGGCTGCAGATGAAGAACTCGACACTTGGAGCACAGATGGCGTATCTGGTAATTTGGGCTTGTTTATGTCATTTGGTTCTCTCTCTCTGGGCACATATCGACCATATCTTGAAATCGCACTCAAGTGTTTTCGCCCAACTGTAGATGACAACTTTTTTTTAATGCGAAATACAATGCGAATTCCTTGAATGAATTTTATTTTTATTTTTCTCATAATTTTTAAAAGTATATATATAGGCTGTTATTATTATTTGGGCGAGGGATGCATAAATATACGTAGGCTACTATCCCTAAACCCTAAATCTTATCCAGTCCCTAACCCTGCCCCCGACCCTTTCACCCCCAAAAACAGAAGGAAAACAAAAAGAAAATCTGAAAGAATAATCGATCATGATTAATTAAGGCTGTTGTCAAGGAGCATTTCGGGAGGAGCTCTCTAGCTCTGGAGCCACAAAAGGCTTTACAATACGTATCCCTAGCCCAAAAAAAATGGGGGAACGTACGTACATGTAACAATATTCATATATAATCCCAAAAATAGATTTAAGAGAACAAGCACGTGTGCTATGTGCTGTTATCGTTATGTTGCTATTATTTGCCTGAGACTTGTTTCGTTGTTCCGGTGCTGTCCATTCGATGGCAATGAGAGGACAAATGCACACATAAAAACAACGAACAAAGTGACGTTAGGTCATGGATTTATTGATATTAAATGAAAATAGTACTTTCACACGTGTTTAGGTCTTTATTTTAGGAGTTTCGCTGCCATTGGCATTTACACCTCACTTTTCTTGTTTGTATTTTTGTTGTGGCAGGGATTAATTGTTGGTTTTTTTTTAGAATTTTGCCGGGGCAGCGGCTTGTTCGGCTGGCTCTTCTCGATTTCCAACTGCCAAGGTATCTTCAACGCGCTCAACGCGCTCAACGCGCACACGGGCCTTCCGAGTTTTCATCCTTATCCGAGAAGACTAGGTGCTCGATCCTACCTACCATAGGATCAGAGACGGGAAGTTCCAACCCCCCCCCCCCCCCCGAAAAAATTCCAACATGCCTGCACAGACTGAGGATCGAAACCGGTACCTTCGGCATAAGAGGCGAGCACCTTGCCTCTAGACCATCTCGTCCTCATAGTACTTTTACATAAACGAAAAGTTACTTTTATATCTTAACACTTCTAACTCTCTAACTTTTCAGTAAGTCTTTCCTGATGGAAGTTACTACGATATTAATCCTACGATATGACATGACTTGTTTTTCCCAACTGCCTTTACAGTAAGGCTCTTGCTTACTTGTTTACAACTTAGAGGACAGTCTCGGAGGATGGCAGCACCGTGAAACAAAAAAAAAATAGATTCTAAAGCTCGAGATCAGAAAGTGAGGGAAATGCGATGACAATTGGCCATCTCTGTCTCTTGATAACAAATTTATGGTGACCAATGACATTCCAGTTTAATGATCGAAAATGAATAACATGTTTACTGATAGAACCTAAATAACCACGGGTACCTGATGCACCCTGTGCTACCTGGTGCACCCTGTGCTACCTGGTGATCGTGCATAAAATATATCTCAGATGACACGTTTGTTGTTACTTTTTTTCCACTCCTGTAAAGTTAGGACCTTTACACTTATGGCGTTTCGTGATCGATCTACTTGTCTATATACTAGATGAGGTACCCGGCACTATCCGGGATAAATCTGTAAACTCACCGTTCTCTCTCTCTCTTTCTCTGGTTTGTCTCTCTCTCTCTCTCTCTCTCTCTCTCTCTCTCTCTCTCTCTCTCTCTCTCTCTCTCTCTCTCTCTCTCTCTCTCTCTCTCTCACTCTCTCACTCTCTCACTCGTCTAGAAAGCTTCATTCCCACATTCTACAGTCTTACTAACTATTTCATGCTCATCAGAGCACTATGCACTCGTTTCTGGTAGGGAAATAGCGCCCACGGAACTGACCCCACATTAACGTCTTTTCCTGTGCGGTGGGCTTGCCACAGGGAGCCAAAACAAAGATAATTGTATCTTACATTTTTACAACTTTTTATTTAAAAATAGCCGAAACTTGAATCAATTCTATCGGTCGATACATAGCGAATGGGCTGGATTAGTTGACACTTAAAAAAAAATTTATTTCATACTTTTTGAAACTGTCATTTGGGCTGTAGCGACGAGCAAAAAAAAAAAAAAGTCAAAACTGCACCACAATGAGTTACTTATGTCACTACTTTTTTTTATAATAAGATAATTATTATATTAATTTAAATATTTACATTGTCTGTATATTTCGTTTATTAACTTGGAACAGATGATGTAAATTGCAGTACGTTATAGTAGGGTGAGTTAGATGATCTGAACTGCTACCCTTTAAAAAACGAAACTGTCACGAACTGTCGTAAAAAATGAAACACGGGATCCGTCGAACAATAAATACTAACGTTTAATAGCTGTTAGATGAAAACGTGATAGGATATCTCACAACCTACTTACGCCTATCGGGGAAGGTATACAAATCTGACCATATAACTAGATCTTGTACACACACTCCCGCTCGCCTGGCTCTCATGTAATGATATACAAATTCTTACAGAACATTCGCGAACCGGCTTGCCCCCCTAACTAGCCCGAGATTGATCTGGAACGTGCGGGATACACACAAAGCGCGCAATCACACAACAACACGTAAACAAGTTACATCATTTCAAGACCAACCTAGTGTAAACAAGTCTATCTCGAAGGCCACAGAATATTATGGAATATATTAACAAAATAGTTCAGACCTAGGTCGACACACTAGATACATCAAAAGGGAAAAAAAAAAATCAACGGGACGGGGAGATGGTGGCATGTCAAGCACTGGTGAACAACACGGGGTGACGGGGGGGGGGGTGTGAGACATTATCGATCGTCCCCGCGAATAGCAATACGGTACATACCTTTGGACAGCCAACCAATGACCCCGGGGGAACAGAAATTCGTTCAATATGGGTAACTATACTCGAGGTTAGTCACTAGAGGGTCAGTAGGCTTCTCTGTTTTTCCATTTGTCTGTCCAGCTGTTTGTTTGTTTGCTTTTGAAAAGTAACCCATTTTACTCAAAAGATGAGGAGTTGCTTGACAAGTATTTTACTGCCTTCCATGTGCGGTCAATGCGGTGCAGTTCCCATAACGAGAAACTGGTGCGCATCGAGGGAACACGCATGGGATCTGGAACTTGACTGGGAAACAGCCAAATATGTGCAGATCTGCCTCGAAAGCCAGAGAAGTGAAAAAAGAACAATAACAACAAACTAGGAAGCTCGAACACGAGTTCATCCTGAAAACATTGGGTCTTTTATTAGATTCCCATAAAGCTGACAGAGTTCAGGAATTCTCGAAGAGTTCACGAATTCTTGAAGAGTTCAAGAATAAAGGATTATAAAAACAGTTTGAGAATCTCAAGCATATAATTAGGTGTCAGAATCTTTTCAATAGAATGAACGCCCCATCCATCAGATTTGCATAATATGCCTGCACAATAATGAAAGTGAGCGGTATAGTTGGAGGTGACAGGGCAAAGGGCACGGTGGGACTTCCTGAATTGTGCATCTGACATTTTGAGACGTTTTCATTATAATTATATCTATTCGACAACAGACTAATTTGTTTCCATATCCCAAGAAAGCTGAAGAGGGGGGGTGAGGTATTGAATGGAGGACATTTTGAGAATACATATTTTCCTAAGTTGCGATTGCAGTTTGACACAATGTCTTGAGCATATTATATGGCGGGTTCTTTTTACTTTTAAAACCATGAAACTATTAATAAAGCACCTGTGAAGTCTGTTAAACGGAAAATAAACAAAACCATAACACACACACAAAAAAAAGGAAACTGCAAAATTCTGTCAAGAACATTGGGGGGGGGGGGGGGGCTACTGTTCAAATTTCTTCTCCATTCAGTTTTACTGGTGTGTGGCATTCATGAACTCGAGCTACACCTATGCAGATCTGTCTTCTTATGTTTCCTGTCCTGTCATCTCCAGTGATGTTTAATCCATAATTTCTCTTTTGCTCTCTTGTGTCGGTTTGACACGTGGACGAACAATTACTAAAGTGTCGATATTTTTTAATGTTTGACATCTCGTTTCAATATTTTGCCTAATTCCAAGATCTGCCAGGTCTATGTATCCCTGACTGGGTTATCTACCCTTCTAATTGTGATGTATCCGCGGCACTTGGACATTTGCAAGAACAATTGCCAGATCCCCTGCAGCACTGCATCGAGAGCCAGGTCTTTTTTTTTTTTTTTAAACAAGGGGACTACAAAGCTGTCCGTGTAAAAAATCAGTAGGACATCTACTCCTCGTACTGGAAAGAGAAGATATTCTGGTTAGTGGTATCCTTATCATCCTAACTCGTGGGAAATGGTTTCAGGTTAGTGCAGTGCCCAGACTGTTCTCGAAACCAGAAAGAGGCTTCTGATATGAGATAGGAATGATCAGCCTTAACTTATCACAAGCACAACCTGACATTATAAAACACACCTTGGTATACAAACAACAGAGAAGTCACTGACCTGATTACAGTGACAGTATGCATGGGTTTTATGTACTGGAACGACCGAGTGTTTTTTGGTGCATTTTAATGAAGAATGCCATCTGTCTGTTTATGTTTGTGTCATAGAACCTGGCATCATATTTGTATGTAGCCTGTGTACTTGTGGTTAGGCGCTGGGTGGGGTAGGAGTGGAAAGAAGGGGGAATGAAAGAAAATTCGGGGCTTAGGTAAGCCAGACCAAATCTGGCGTAGGCCCCAGGTTGGTGGCTTGCCATCTAATTATTATGCATGACGGAGGTTAGTAGTGTTTCAGTGTGATGCATAATAATTAGATGACGAGCCACCAAGCTGGGGTCTACGCCACCTTGATCTGGCTTACCTCTTAAAAGAGCGATTGTCGAGAACTTGCCGAGAAGCACTTGTCTATCTGGATTCAAATCTAGATTTCTATATCTCTTTAAACTGAATATTATTATATCACTTTGGAAACAGTGTACCTGGATTTGTACAGCCAGAGATTCACAGGCAAAAACTACAACAATACTGTGGACCCGAATAACTTGGAAACTGTCAGAGAATGGTGGCAGGCTGCAGCGATATTTACTTGGTAAGTTGCAAAATATTTATCTATCATAATAAACTTCGGCAGTAGAAGTGGCCGTGTAAAGGCATGAGTTGGTGGGAGTTCCGGCTTTACATTGTAGACTGTTATTATGTACAGGTGGTCACTAAGGCCGAATTAAAACTTTTAGAGACCCTAAGCACTCAAAAGAGTTTGGTGCCCCCCCCCCCCCCCACATATTGTATTAGGTATTTCAAAATATAAACAAAAATAAACCATAAACTTAGATAATATTTTTCGAAATGAAACAAAACGGACAGTACGATGGAAAATCATGTTCATTTTTTTTTATACTTCCACTTTATTTTTATTTGGATTTTTTTTTCTGCTACTTTTTTTTTTTAACTTGCAAGCCTTTGGTCAAATAAAAAGTCTGCGCACCCCCCCCCCCTCCCCCCCCCCCCAATCCCTTGATGCGCTAAGCACGTGTTCATTTTGCTTAATGATTAATCCAGCCCTGGTGATCGCACAAAATAATACATCCCTTCCGCGAAACAAAATGCTCACTTTGTGTATCAGTTATGTTTAAAATGCATTTTGGCACAGTTCCGATTTATTCTAATTCCTTATCATAATACTAAGGTCGCACACGGTTAACGTAGAATTTCTCAGCAGGGAAAAAGTGGAGCTGGAAGAAACGAGAACTAAATTCGCGCTTTGAGGATGATGATCAATACCCATCACGTTGAAACTGGAAATCCTTGGCATAAATGTTAAAAGCCGAGCTCTTCATGATTGTAATCGTCATCAATTTACAACCTCAGATATGCATTTTGTATGTCCACATAACATCATTTTGAAAGAATTCAAAGTGACATTATGGCAGATATTGTGTAAAGAGCAACTCAAACACAGTACCGGTACCAATGCAATGGGGTTGGGGAGGGAATTCCCTGTCTGAAGTACTTTCTGATGATACTTATGTCCTTACGGGAACATTTGCCCTTGCGTGTTCAGCAAAGGCATGCTATATCAATGTGCGTGCAATATGCCTTGTGATATAACATAGCATGCAGCCAAATCGATGGTACGTTTAAATGTACAAATAAAATATCGAAGTAAAAAGAGCAAAATCATGCTCTGAAGCTACAATTATTTGAACATTTGGAAAATCGTTGAAGAGACCAAAATGTCCTGCGCTTTTGACTAAATTTTACGTAAAGAAATCACACACCTAGTGTGTATAGTGAAATTGCTGGATCAAATAACACATTTCTGATGCAACTTAATTGCTTCTTCACAAGAGTACATACATCAGGCATATGAGAACCAAACTTAATATCTACTTCTGTTTATTAAGATCTGTTTAGAGACAATATTGCCGGTTTTCATGTGTACGGAAATGGAAACGGCAATAGAAATGGCAAAAAATCCACCAAATTGTAAAAAGAAAGAGTGTTTCTATGTCTACGGAAATGGCGTTTCGGTGCATATGAAAACATTGTTTCTGTTTTCACTACTTGAAGAGTTTTGGCCATTTCCGTTTCCTTACAAATGAAAACCCACCTTAAGGCAGTCATCAATGTAATTTGTTCAGCTTACTTTGACAGATTGAGAAGTTCAGCGGTCTAGTTTTTGGAAACTTTGGGCGGGCACCTGATTATCAAATATTTTTGGAAATTCTACATAGTGACAAGCAGCCAGTTCAATGTTTAGAGCAGGCATTAGCTACCTTTCATACAGCAAGGGCCAGATCCAAAAAATGTGGGGATGTAGAAGCTGGATATTCTCGTCTCATCAAAAAATCCTTCAATGAATGCCATCTGTCAAAATACTTGTGATTGTGAGGAATATACACGTTTGAGCAAATCTGACTTATAGAATATATCTGAGAGAAAGAGTGTGTGTGTGTCTGTGTGAAAGAGAGAGAGTTGGTGGAGGGCAGAATAGAAGCAGACTTATCTAGGGCAAAGCCAGGCTTATGCATGTATTATTTATTTGAATGTTGATTTTTAAAGAAAAATCTCTTGCTTGATCTGTGGAGGGAGGGGGAGGGGTGGGTGTGCGTGTTATATATATATAAATTATTTTTTTTAATAGCTCGGTGACAGATGTGTTAAATACTTTTCAGTCATCTTCATTGGTTGCCAACGCCTGGTTTAGGGTTAAGAAACACAGGTTTGTTCATTCTCTAAACTCTATTCATCCTCCACTTCTTTTTAAATTTCATAAAATGATGCCTACCTGAGGGACTCGAGAAAAAAACTTTGTGTTAATTAGATAATCAATTGTTCTATTAATTTCAGCAATGTGAATAATTGTTTTATGTATTTGCCACACTTAGGTACATGCATTCTCCACCACGATACCAATGTAGTAATGTAACGATGATGCAGTTTTGGCGTATGTGTCAAGATCCCCAGTTTCTTGTGAAACCACCATGTTTGGTTTATTCTTTTGGGTAAGTTGTGTTAAAGTTGTGGTTTGAATATTCCTCGTCTTTGAACAGATATCCATGTCAAGATCCCCAGTTTCGTGTGAAATCGCTATGTTTAGTTTATTCTTTTGGGCAAGTTGTGTTAAAATTGTGGTTTGAATATTCCTCGTCTTTGAACATAGATCTACATCCTCTTAGGCCTTAAATCCGAATGGTGCCTCCAAGGGGCACAATGAAATGAACAACTGAACTTTATAGTATTATTATGTGGTCAAATACATAGTTTTCGGCCCTTCAGACTAACGTTCATAATTTGATTCATGTACTGAAAAAAAAAAAAAAAAACAGGGCCTAGGTCCATGTACGACGAAACGAATTTAAAAAATAACAAATCACAAACTAGCCAAATGAATACGGCTGAAGGAAGAGATTTTTGGCTGGTCTTGGAGGTCCCGCTAAACTCTCACAAATTTGAGCCCATGGGCTGGCAACTATATCAATCTTGTCAGTGAATCACATACACCATTGGGTAGATCGCTGCCAGATCCGTTTTGGGTCATTCGAGACGAGCCCTTGGTGTCAATTTTAATTATTTTTTTTTTAAATTTTATTTTCGCTATCTTGCTGCTTTGACGACAATCATTCCATAACACTTATTTACTGCGAATGGCCGATGGTTCCACCCCATTCCCTCATTCATTTCTTCGTTATAAAAAATTGAAATGCTGCTTGCACGCCTCCATTCGTGTGAGTCATTAGGGTGCAGTTGTACCAAAGATAAGAGAAACGGGAAGGTATAGTATGAAAAGAATGCTTGATATAATGGTAATTTATGATGCAAAATTGTGACTGTGCTAATTTCCCACGTCGATTGAGGTTTGATTCCACAATAAGTGACGTCAATCAAAGCCTATAGCGATAGTTGAACAGCGAACAAAATTCGATATTTTTCCCTATATGCCTTTGTAAAATACGGCACTTTTCATGACCCGCCAGTCTGCCCCAGGTGGCAGTACAAAATCTGTGCCCCCTAAAAGCACCAGCTGTCTCATCTTATCAATTCCAGTATCTTTGGTTGTACTTCAGCTAACTTGAAAGAACACTGAATTTATTCCCTAACCCCCACCCCCACCCCCCAAGAAAACATCCTAAGCAGCCTGTGTTGATAATGTTTGATGTCAGGAAAACGGGAATCAGTGGCGTGCAGAGTTTGGGTGATGCATGCCCCATCATAATCGGGGCCAACCCCTTGATTGTATGCGCCAAGCAGACACTCTTTGATTGGAGGACGCCTCCTGAAATGGATGCCCGGGGCCGTCGCCCTCTCTGCCCCCCCCCCCCCATCTGCCCACTGACAGGAGTCAGGAAGTTTTGTAGCTAACAGAAGCAAGTGAAAGTAAAAATGGTATTGTATCATTTTTGGCTTTATAAAATTCACGTATACATGTTCAAAACTGCCTGTCCACAGAATAGCCTACGATTTTGCATTTGACGACATGCTGGGAGGCATCGGATGTGACGTCAGATCATTTGACCCCAGGTAACTTACACAGTGATATATAAAGCCTCAAATCCACAGACCTAACACTACTGTTTACCGTAACAAGCATTTTGTGTAGTGGATATTTTACGGTAGCTCATAATTTTCTTACATTATAAAAAAATTCTAGTGGAATCTATGTACGCGTAAAAGGGTATTGTTGTTCGATCTCGAATATTCAGAATAACTAATAATGTATAATGATATACCACAATCATACCACTACTTCTACTACTACTACTACTACTACTACTACTACTACTGCTGCTGCTGCTGCTGCTGCTGCTGTTACTACTACTATTACTACTGCCACTACTACTGCTGCTACTGTTGCTAGTACTACTACTACCAATACAACCACTACTACTACTGTTGCTGCTACCACTACTACTACTGCTACTACTACTACTACGACTACTACCAATAACAACAATAATATTATAAAGGTAGTAAGGCCTCTAATGTAATCATGAAAGGCGTAACCACTGGGCCGTACATTTTACAAAATATCATATTATGTGGAAAGATTTAAGGTGTACTTGGGCATATTTTAAAAGGTCTTAAAGTTCCAAAATTTTTTACGCTTTCGTTTTTTTTAGCCAGGTTTGCGTTGAACAGGAGAAAGTGCTCCGACATTGTGAGCCGCGGAAAAAAGACTCATTTTCTCCGAGCAAAAATAAAATATGTGACTGGAAATTTCGTTCTGCGCCTCAGGTTACTCATTAGTGATCGAAAAAAATCCCAGAGTCAGCGGGCCAACTAGTGATAATAATAATATTAATAATATAATAATAATAACAACAACAATAACTGAAAATTTAAACCTACAACAGGAACATCTGTGGCGATCAAAATCAAAACAAGTTTAAATTATTTATCCCAAATTAGCCATTTGCAGCATTTCGGAAAGTGGGTACTGAATATTACCTTCAGTTTCAAAAGGTCGAAAATCAAAGGCGCTTATGTGTTAAAAAATCATACCGATCAATGTCACAATTTAATCCCAACTTATTTTAACACAACATGGCAACATAAAAAAAGAAAACAAAAACTTCTTTACTTTTTCTAAAGGAAGTGGCTATTTTCACATGTCGTGGAAATCACCTCCGTGAAGGCACACGACATATCGTGGAAAAAGCGTGGAGAGATTTTTTCACGACACGTTTTTCATCCAATCAGAGTTGACCGTTTTCTGACTCAAAATGGCGGCCCCCACTGAGCGGGAGGTTGGAACCTGGGGGGGGGGGGGGGCGTGAGGGTCTAATCAGTTTGTATCAATGGGCGGTAGTCAGATTGACCAATCAGTCGAAAAGGGGCTGGGGTAGCTGTAATAAGTCGTGAAACGTCGTGAAAAACTTCACCAAGGCCATTTCCAGGACATGTCGTGGAAAACTTCACGGAGGTGATTTCCACGACATGTCGTGAAAATAGCCACTTCCTTTCTAAAAAGCATGAACTTTGTATATAGCATATTTACATTTTTGTCTTTTCACATACTTGTATATTGTGCATTTAAAATGTGTTGTTTTTGTTGTTGCGTTTTAACCTGCGGGTCCTTTTCATTTATGTTTGTTGTTATAAGTACGTGCAGTCCCCAACCGTTTTGCGCTGGGAGCACGTACGTACTGTACTTATCCCTGACCCCGTCCTTATCCTCAACCCTAAATCTTATCGAATCGCTGACCCTGCCCCCTACCCTTTCAACCAAAAAAAAAATAATCTGAAAGAATAATTAATCATATTAAATTAAGGCTGTTGTTAGGAGCATTTCGGGAATAGCTCTCTAGCTCTGGGGTCACAAATGGCTTTAAAATACGTATCCCGAGCGCAAAACACTTGGGGGACCTACGTACTTGTAACAACGTTCTTCTTTTATTTTGCTGTGGCAGTATGGAAAATGTACAGGATCACCGACGCAGCAAAAATGTCCAGTTCTACGCCACTGGTCTCAGTGACAGAAATACCAACAGTTTCCGCCCCGACTACGATGAGTATGTGAAATCTGCACAGAAATGGAGAATGCGAACCCTCAAGAGTATCAAGAAAGAGCTAGGCCATGAAGGGGTATGGCTGATTCGTTAATCCACTCACTTATTAAGCTATGTTTTCACGTGTACGGAAACGGAAACATAAAAAACCCATCAAGTAGTGAAAAGGGAGGGAAGTGTATATCCGTACAACATGTTGTATGTATGGATATGGACAGTGCATATCCGTACAACATGTTTACCAAAAACGCAACTGGTGAAGGTTTGCTGAAACAAAACTTGGTATGGTGTTCACGAATTTAAAGTGACAACACATGGAATAGTCAGATGGGCCCACAGACTAATAAATTAACCAGATTGGAAACACGAGCTTCGGGCTGTGTCGTTTTTTACGGAATTTCCCGAGCGGAGGTCGTATAACCAACATGGCCGCCGCTCGGGAAATTCCGATTCTAGTTCTATCTGCAGTAGAAATTTCTTTTTATTTGTCAAGATTGGTGGTACATGTATTAATTTCTTGGTGCGGAACTAAACTTCCGCGTTCAGTAGGCGCGTCAAAATGGTGTCATTCAACATTGTAGCTATGGTGAAGCGTCGGTCGTAAACGTAAACCTAATGTGGCGGATGGTTCACGACCTTTCGCTGTTTTGTGACGTCACACAATGGGATCATCCAGTCTGGGTATTTTATTAGTCTGTGGATGGGCCTGGGGGCGTGAGGGTCTAGACAGTTTGTATCAATGAGCGGTAGTCAGATTGACTAATCAAGCGAAAAGCAAATGTATAAAAAGCCCAACCCAAGTTTTAAGCATACACACATGCTAACTAAATGTTTTCTACAACACACCTGCCATAAAATACAAATTATTGAGTATTTTAGGAAGTGTTGGTATTATAACTGTCATTTTGAAAAGGGGGTAGACAAATTCCATTCAGATTCACCGCTATGTGAAGATGAGATCTGCGTGTAATTAAGGAAATTAGGCTGCAATGAGATGTCTCTATCTGTCCACAGAGGGTCATTGATGTGCTGAAGATCGACATAGAAAGTCATGAATGGACGGTGCTTCAAAATCTGATAGAAACTGACATGCTGAAATATGTGAGACAGCTGCTGATAGAATATCATTTATTCCCAGAACGGCCGCCACACGAAGACTACGTTCTTTACATACAGGTACTGTCTTATTTCGTCGTGTGTTGAGCTTTTTGTTTTCGGAGCTTCTTGGCCCTTGGCGTTTGCAATTGCACTTCTCTTTTTTTGTTTTTGTTTTTTTTTTAATTTTTCCTGTTCCTGTTTTTGTTCCTGTTGTATTTGTACTGATACATGTATTTGCATACTTGTTTGATCCCATTTGAAGGAGGTCGGGGGGGGGGGGGGGGGGTATGTTTTTTGTTCCCATTTTGTCCTGGCAGCCGGCCTGTCTTGTTTCGTTGTCATTATTATTTTTTATCCACTCTTTTTCCTCTTTAAAAAAAATTAATTAATTGATAAATAACTATTTTGCCCATTTTGCAGTGGATGTACTCTTAGGAAAATCAGACTTGCCATGGTCCAAATTCACGTCTGGACAGTGATTTTCAAACGAGAGGCACTTGGTTTGGAGCGGATTGGAGGGCGGGGGAGGGGGGCGTTCAAATTGGTGTGGGATAGGGAGTGGTGTATTTTACCAAGGGAGAAATTTTGAATTGGGGGGGGGGGGGGTTAAAGGACGAATATACAATCGAATAGACGTTGCGAGGGTTTTGTTATTACTCACTTGTTTTTCATTATGTTGACACTCAATATACCGGTATTAAAGCGTTTTCGGCTTTCCCAACAAATCAACAATATGTTTGGGCTTGAAATCAAACAGAAATTTTATCATCCATTGAAATAAGGAATTCTTTTTTCATTTTTATTGATATTGATAAAACATTAGTTTCATGAATTGGTAGAAAAAAAAACTGGGATCGAAAAGAGGGGATGTCGCCCGTGATTCTGAGAACCTATAATTCAGGACATAAAATATGTGCATTGGAAGAATAATGAGTGAGCAAGTAGGTGAATGCGTAAATGAGCTATTCTCAAAAGGTCGACCAGAAATTGTCACACGTGCACCAAAATTTGAAACTCAATCAGTCCATCTTGAAACCTGTTAAATCAATGCCTTAATATCTTGGGTCAATAGTTTGAAGAGGAAACGATAGTTTATCTCCTTATGAATGCTCTACATGAGCTTGAGGTAAGGGGTCCCACATTTCTTAGACGTGACAGCGACACGAAGTATGAAAGGTAAAGAAACGTGTGTGCATGCACGTTTGTGACCTATTGCCCTACGACAAAATACTAAAGTAGGTGCATAATATTTTACACAGAAATCTACGCTAGATACGTAGACATTTGTATCCCGTGTTTTCTTTTCAGGCTTTTACACATCTTCGACAACTGGGTTTCCGTGAGTTTCTCAATCATCCCCATGCAATAACTCTTAATGCAAATAAATTCAGGCACCAAGGGGAAGTGTACTACGTCAACACCAGGTTTGATGAAAGAAAACTTTAGTCTAGAGATTTCTGGTGAAAGGCTGTAAGATATAAGTTTGTGTGAAATGAATGAAATCGAATATTAATTTATTTATTTTTTGTATTTAAAGTGTGTGCATCTGCGTGTAGTGGCGTAGCATGGGTTGCAGCACCCGGGGCAAAGCAAGTACTGTGCCCCCCGTTCCGTGGATCGTTAGCACATGGCAACGTTTATTTGCCCCCCCCCCCCCCCGTCATATGGAAAAACTGTGTAGAATGTTCGAACATTGGGAGATTTTCTGTCTTAGGACCGGAAGAGGGGGAGGGGGTGGGGGCAGGGGTGGGTGGGGGGGGGGGGCGATCGTTTTTTTATTATCACTAATTTGCTTTTTTTTTTCTTTTGAAATTTTGGGCCTCTAAGAATTTTGCCCTCCCAGCAACCGCCCCTGTGGCACTACCCACTTTACGCCACTGTTCGTATGAATATATAGATGAAAAATGAAGCGAGTCAGAAGTCATTCAGATGAAATCGTAAGATTTGTATTAAAAAAATCATCCATTTCCCAATGGCTTGAAGCACTGCCTTGTGTATACTTTAAATGCAATTGAGAACTGTATCTGTGGTGTTCAGAGTTGGATATACAACAATAAATTGAAAATGAATAAAGATAAGACAGACACAGTTCTTACTCGTTTATCCTTAACATTAAACTTCACCAGTATTCATGTCTGTGAAAATGCCATTGTCCCATCTGTCAAGGCTAGGAACCGTGCAGTTCTGTTTGATAACCATCTTTCCATGAAACATGAGATAAATAATGTTTGGAAAAAGTCTTTTTTTTTTTTTTTAATCTCAGAAGAATTGCAGTAGGAAGGTATCTCTTTACTGAAAGTGCAAACTAGCTGGTAACATCATTTATACCACCTAGACTCGATTGCTGTAATTCTCCATACAGGCTTACCCAGTGATAAAACAAATACGCTACAAAGAGTGCAAAGTAACGCTGCTGGATAAGTTTAAAAGATAAAAGATACCCACCATGTTAAAGCCTTGCTTGAACAAAATTGCTACCCTTTGATGACGAGCACTTTATGGTGACATGCCATGTTAAAGTAAAGATTTTTAACACCTTTGTTAAACACACAATCTAGAAATCTAAGTTCGTCCTCTTCAAATTGCTGTAAGTTCCAAAAGTCCACCATAAATCATTTGGACAAAAATCGTTCATTTATCAATGTCACAAATCCCAGACTGGGAAATGTAATAATTATGACAGGACAACAATCACGAACGAACAAGTATAACACTTAACAGAACAACCAATCAGACTCACACATTTATTATACATAAAAAATAAAGATATACGTGCATTACATTCTTCAGTTCAAATACCATTCAATGGTCATTATTCCCGACCTTCCTTCTTCTACGGGTCCACAACCCGATAATACTTTCTAAAATATGCTCTGGCCTCAGCCTCACATCTATATATGTACTACTTGCGGGCCTCTCTTATTGGCTCCTGCTCAACCTAATCTCCGTATCTCAATCTCCCCTCGAGGTCTTAATAGCACATTAATATTTCAATAGCACATTATATTCTCAATGGCACATTAACATCTTAATAGCACATTAACATCTTAATAACAACGTCCCTGTCTGTGGCCAGACTGCCACGACTCATGTGCTCCCGCTGTCCTGCGCGACAGCTTCACTCAGGCGGCCTGTGCTTCTGCCCAACCCCGGCACAAGTCCGCTCACCGCGGGTGGCTTCTCTGCCCGACCCCGGCACCTATAAGAATAACATTACATTTCTATAACACCATACAATTACTATCCACTTCACCACTCATTACGAACTATCAAGCGTACACACTGTCATGATTCGGATATTGTTAAAACTCACGCTGAGAGTGAGTTGTTGTTTACCAGGGCCATGAGAAATTGGCTGGTGGCCTTGAACGGTCCTCGCCAAATTATAGTTGGTGAGTAAATAAATGTAAAGTTAAACTGCTGGAGTCACGCTTGTCGGCTTTAATGTTCGTGATTAATAAGTAATGGAGTAGGGGTGAAACAAGGTGGGGATAGTTGACATTGTTAAGTATGACTAGACAAGTTTTTGCACGTTAACTGGCTGGTAGAATAGTGCAGACGTATTACTACAATTAAAATGGTGGGAGGTTTCGACCTATGAGATAGCTGAACTAATTGGGCCAGCGGACTAGCACGCTGGGTAGTTAGATAGTATAAGACATCGTGTAACGTTCAGATTTAGGGAATACAGACGAGAGAAGCATCGTGTCGTGAAGTATCTCCGGTCGACCAGTACCTGAACTGTGTGGTCTGAAGACTAAGAAGTCCTTGCTAACGGACTGACTGAGCTCTAGAAAGAAAGGTCTGAGTGGCTGAGCTCTAGAAAGAAAGGTCTGAGTGGGCTGACCTTTGAAAGCCCACGCTGCGCTATTTTGATGTTCGCGCCTCTCAGTAGGCGTGAGCAATGGTAATATATCTTAATTATTCAAGTATAATAGAGATCGGAGATAGAGAGAGAACTACAGCCTCATAGGAAGACTAAGGAAACCCCAGCTGGCACTCGACCACGAGTGTCCTGTATGATAGATCTATTGCCATAGTATGATTGGAATAATATAGCACATTGTTGATGAATTGAATAGTGATTGTGCATAAAATATAGTCTTTTGGCAACTGCTTAAATTACCTACAAGCCGAAGAGTGCTTCTGTAGGCTTTGAACGTACTGGGCTCTCCTAACATTTAAGCCCATATGATTTATGGAGAGTTTGCCTGGCGACTGGCCAGTGGCGACTCAACTGTCACTTTAAATTGATATCCAGTTTCGTATAATATACCTATTTACTATTGATTGCAGTACCTCCATAGTTACATGAATATCATTGGTTAAGTTATTAATTAGAGTTTTTGGTTTGAATATATACCTCTATTGTCTTTTGTTTTGTTATTAATATTTATGTAAACTATGGCCTGACCGGCCTGACATATATACGCTCTAGTTATTTAGTACTTTTCTTGTGTGGTTGTGTCCGAGTGTGAGTTAGCTGCCTCTCGTGCAGTCGTAACATCCCCAAGACCCTAACTCTGCTCGTGACACACACAATAGTCCACCTTTCACTCACCACACCTCTTACGGTAACACACCTCTACCGTACCACACAACACTCAGACTCGCTACGAATCCATGATCCGAACTTACATCTATCGCTCATTGCGCCCATCTCTATACACAGTAATCAATGACTTTCACATTCCTCACATATAACTTATTTACATCATGGTCCTAGGAGAATATAGTACATCAATCATCATAATTATCAATCACAGTTCAACCTACCAGTCATCACTGGAAAACACACAACCTCCCGACTGCTTTCCCACGTCTGTCCCCTTGGACCTCTTAACTTGCAGTGACTTTTCACTACACAAGATTTACCTCATCGCCTTCACTTTACTCACGTCTTGCACGCTTCCACGCTAACTAACAGAAGTCAATACAGGTGAGCAGCCTCACTATCCCGTGAGTCCATCCTACACTTCCATGCCCCCGTAATCCTTGAATCTCGCTCACTCCACTCGTGACAATCAAGTGCCAACAATTTGGAACCCTCTATTATTACATTTCCTTGACTGTGAGATATCCGAATAATTTAGGAAAAACCTCAAGTCTTAACTCTTTAGTCTGTAGAGGTCCTAGCTTTGACTGATGATAAAAGTTTTGTAAAACTGACGAATATTTTTATTTCTTAAGCTATTTGTGTTTTGTTTTGAAATACCTCATTTTGAAATTATCATCGTGGTATGTTTACCCCTAAAAGTCTATTTTATCTCTGTAATGATTTTGCATTTTGGTTTGATGTTCATTTTTAATTATCAAATTTAAATGTTCGCATGCAATGGATTTTGCTAAAAATACTTTATTTGAACATTATGACATTTAATGTACATTTCTTTTAATACACATATTTTGTTTTGTACTTTATGCAAAATGTGAAAAAAAAATTGTGAAGCGCCCTGACACTCCCAAAGTGAAAGAGCCCTAAATTTATAATACAGTTATTATTATTATCACTATAATTATGTCTGTGTGTCCTTATTTCAACACTCTAAAACTTACACAGACTCACCTTTTAAATTTAGGAAGCTATAAACTCAAATATAAATGTAGGAGCCGTGGATGTTTTGTGACTCCAAGGCTAAAAAACATAACTAACATTGAACGACATGGTATAGACAAAATATGAGCTGAGATTAATTTTGCTCACTGATAAAACAGTGGCAATTTTGATAAAATACTCCCTTTGTTTTTCAAGAGTTTTGAGAGTCTGTGTGGTTCCCATTGAAATCTCAAATCAGAAAATTTATTATTATTTATTATAATTTTTTTTTTTATGTTACTGTGCCTTTATTTTGTTGTGACGACAGTTATTGCGTGTCAAGAGGAGATATATTTATGTGATAGATTTGTTCAACCCGATGGACAAAGACCATTATAAGGGACAGTTGTTTTGTGTCGTATTGCTATTACTACGCCTACACACTCAACTGGAAAGTATGAACTGGCTTTTGGAGTATCCTGATATATGTAGGAACACTGTGTTTCACAGCGCAGGGACTAAAGAATATGCTCAAACAAACCATACTTTTGCCATAGGGAACTGGAGGGGGAAGATTTACTGTTGAGAAACTTCAAACATGTGAAAGCAATAACGTTAACAATTATGAACTATTACAAGTAAATAATAGACTTAGGGTAGCCACACAAAAGCCACCGAATTCGGTCACCGAGCCACTAGGCGCTTTAGGTGAGAAGAATTGCACTATATAAACGGACCGAATCTAGGTGGGCTCTATGTGCAGTTGTTGAAATTATATAGTGCAATTCTTGTCACCTAAAGCGTCTAGTGGCTCGGTAACCGAATTCGGTGGCCTTTGTGTGGCTACCCTTAGAAGTGTTGAATTCTAACTTAAATCCATGATTTAAAAAAAAGCCATATGTAATAACACTAAATAAAACACTCGGCGTATTACAAACAGATCAAACTCCTTGCCAAAATATAGCATAAAACTTCGCTGTATAATACTTCCTGTGTTGACAAGTACTGGTGTGTCTTATTTAGGATTATTTGAAACGGATTTACTCTACATATGAAGAATAAAGCAATTACAGCTGTATTTTACCTTCAGTTCCTGATTTCTGCATGTGAGTATGCGTGCGTATGTGCGGGTGTGGGATATTAGTGACTCCAGCGACTTATATCTCCAGCAGTCTCTGGTAGGCTCACTTTTTTTTATATATATTATTAAGATCATCATTATTTTTAGCCATTCAGAAAGCTTTTCCCTGGGAATCATGACAAAATTGCTGGTTGAAATGAATGAGAACGTGTTGTTGAAATAAAAACACAGTTAAGACGTTGGAACGGAGGTGCAACAACTCAGAATGCAACATTCGTCCGCTCGCTGTCATTCGCGATTATGAGTTTCGTAAAATTTTGCGAGCTCACAAAATTAAATGATGGATTCACTCAGAACGTGTCATTGGTCGGATGGCGATATTAGTAGCATTTGCGACACGCTTGCCGTTATTAGTCTACTTGCAGTCGGAGTCATAGAAGAAAAGGTTAATGTTGTGGTCAATTAAAAATAAGAGTGACATAAGTTGTAACTGTGGTGGTCACTTTATCAGTTATAGTGATCGGCGTTGTCGTTGTCGTTATATTTATGGAACAAATAAAGGAGAAAGAACTGATAAGGAAAGGGCGGAGAAGAAAGTAAATAAACAGGAATTTAAAGAGACAGTTCGTAGTATCAGGACAAAATCTGTGACAGGAAAAAGAAACACTATTTCTGCGCCAAAATATGACCAAGACAGTCAGGTTGTGACTCGAATTTATTTAGATCAAAACGAAAATACAACAAAAACGCGTTCTCAATGCGTCAGTTTGTGACGTGACAAGATTTTGGCTTCTTTCACTTGGTGTCTGTAGTTACAATGGTTTTATAGCCGTGCCAAGACTGGGGCCACTTTGTGATGTGGATTTTTCTCCTTTGTTAGCTGAGAAGGTTATCCATTATGTCCTGGCCTCGCCACGAGATGTCTAGACATGTGACATCATGGCTATCTTAATCCTGTAAACGTTGTTTTTCATGATACCCTATGAAACCTTTGGCAAATGAAATCCTCACATTGCATTCTAGCTCCGTTGTGACATGCTATACTATTTTTCATACCAATTCTTTTATGGTACGATGTTCAAGGGAAAAGCTTGTGGCTATGAGATTAGAAAATGAAAATTTACAGTAGATTCTGGCGATTTAAATGTATGACTCTAAACTTGTACTTCTGATCTTTGCAAGTTAGTTGGATGATTTGTCCTCAAGAATCAGATTTAATGATTTAAAATAAATTCAAAACAAAAATTTATAATTATTCTTATTGTTTTATAAAAACTATCCGTATACTAACAATGACAATGCATTCTGATACATTGGAGCATGGCTCTCAGTTTTCATTTATGGGCAAAGTTGGGCCAGTTGACCGACAAATTCTTTGATATCGACACTACCACACTGTCCAACGACTCGCATGGAGGGCAGAGAAGCGATCCAAGTAGCCAGGGTTTTCTCATCGCAGGTGCAAATTAGGTCAGCGTTGTTGGGCATCCAGAGCGTCTCTAGTTTGGACAACGTTTTCAGCCCCAAAGGCAAGCGCGTGAGTTTTGTATTAGCAATGTCCAGATAAGTTAGATAGCTTCGGACGTTGTCAAAAGCATGCTCGTCAATGTAGTTGATTGGGTTAGCGCCCAGATACAGAGATTGCAATCTGGAGCTTACCGGGAAATCATGAACATTAAGACTGGTGATTAGATTGGACTGGATGCTAAAGTTCTGAGCAAGGTATACAGTTGTTAAAAATTCAGGAATTTCCCTAAACTGATTGTTATCAAGGTTGATAATACGTATAGAAGCAGGAAAAGCACCAGATGTGCTTGAATTGATTTTATTATTGGCCAGATACACCTCAGAAAGGACTCGTAATTCGCCCAATCTTGGTTCTGATGTTAAACTATTACTGCTCACGTCTAGATATTTAAGTGTTGCGCCCATGGGGATCAGATCAAAGGAAAGCGCTATATGATCTTGCAATTTGTTTCTGGCCAAATTCAGATGTTCTAGTTTCTCGCACACAGAAATGGGACCTGTAGAGGAAATCCCAGTATTTGCCAGAGATAAATGTGTGAGTTCATTTCTCCATATATCAAAACTTCCCGCCGGCAGATTGCCGATTCTAGTGTTATCATCAAGATTGAGTTTCCTAAGAAAAACAAATCTACCTAGGAAGGACGGCCAGCCTCTAATATTCACGTCGACTAGACGAAGATCAATGACACTTCCAGCCAGTTTAGAAATGGTCGCATCAGGGAAAGTCATACTTTTTCCCTCAATATCTAAAGTTTCCAGGTTATCAAAGAGCTCCAGAGTTGCAGGTAGTACCGAAAACTTGGGGTTTTTTAACCTGAATTGCGTGAGAAATGGAGAACGATTATAGCAAGAAATGGCTACAGCAGTTGAAAACCTATCTAATCAGGCACATATGGCAAGATGAAATATAAACAGATTACAGGCTTATTGCTCCCCCAACCAGAGCCCTCTTACTACAGTGGCACATTGGGCAGCAGTTGCTCAGGCGCCCCAAGGGTTTAGGGGGCCTCATGCATGCAAATTTACGTTCGTTTTTGAAACGGGGTGGGCCGTGGCCTATTGCTTGTCCCAAGGGCCCATAATGATTTTAAGACAGCCCTGCTCCCCAACCCTTTCTGTGACTTCGTATTTTTCCATTAAAACAAACAGAAACCACATTTTGAATAATTCACTTCATTATTTCATGAGTTGAGGAAAAAAAGGTAATTTTATTGCTCTCCTACTTGGCAAGCGTTATTCTATTTCTATACTAGCTCTTCCAGATCTCGCAAGCGCCATTTCACTTCCCTGCTTGCTCTACCAAAACCTCGCAAGTGACAAAGTCACTGCTGGGATGCCGTGACAAAGTCTTAGCAAAACGATTTCACTTGAGTTGGCGCTTACGTGTTTATATGAATGTCATTTTTTTTATACCTTCGCAGTAGTATTTGGCATTTATTGTCTTTTCTGCTTATGTGCCACTATAGTTAAGCAAAAAAACAAACAAACATAACTCAATGATTTGGCGCTAACGAGGTTTTTGGCAGAATGGTAACGAGTTCCATACCATCGCTAGGTTTCAAAGTTGTATAGTATTAGTATGTATTAGCGGTTTGCTGGTTGAGGCATCTTTCTATTTGTTTCATACTTTGTATGACTAATAGTTTCTTTTGGTTAAATAAGATGCAGACTGAATCAAGAATAAAGCGGGAAGCAACGTGAAATGTTGTGGGGATTTTGTTGTTGTTGTTTTGCGTCTCCAGCAAAAATTTGTCTGTTTTGGCGTATGCAGCCGTTGTCCATAACACGCCAGTGGCCGTATGCCTAATCAATGCGTAAACTAAAGTAAATACGTTGACTGGTGTTAACACGAGAAATTGTATTCATTTCACCAGTCAACGTATTTACTTTAGTTTACGCATTGATTATGCATACGGCCACAGATGTGGTAAGTGCAGCTTTGTTCCCTAACAAGCTGACAACTTACCTTATGATTTTGAGTGACTGAGAGAAACTGTTGACAGCGTCAGCGGTGAAATTTTCAATGGGATTGTCTCTCAGGTCGAGGGTGTCCAGACTGACCGGGAGTGAGTTGGCTTTGGAGATGTCTCCTATTTGGTTGCCCTGCAGTAACAGAGATGGTCTTTATGTCTTTCCAAGAATGTCGTGTTTCTTGTTTTGCGTAAATCTATCTATCTATCTATCTATCTATCTATCTATCTATCTATCTATCTATCTATCTATCTATCTATCTATCTATCTATCTATCTATCTATCTATCTATCTATCTATCCACCCATCCATGCATCTATCTATCTATCTATCTATCTATCTATCTATCTATCTATCTATCTATCTATCTATCTATCTATCTATCTATCTATCCACCCACCCATGCATCTATCTATCTATCTATCTATCTATCTATCTATCTGTCTATCTATCTATCTATCTATCTATCTATCTATCTATCTATCTATCTATCTATCTATCTCTATCTATCTATCTATCTATCTATCTATCATATAATCTATCTATCTATCTATCTATCTATCTATCTATCTATCTATCTATCTATCTATCTATCTATCTATCTATCTGTCTGTCTGACTGTCTGTCTGTCGTATGTATGTATGTAAGTCTGGCTGTCTGTTTATCTATCTCTGTAACCGTGAGTGCCGACGATTAATTGGCAAAAAGAGTACGGTACTCACATTCAGGAGAAGTGTAGTGAATGAAGAGCCACTGTCTATACGAGCCGGGATCACTGTCAAATCTCTATTAGAACAGTCAATCACTTCATTTATGCACGAACATTCCTGTCAGTAAATCAAACATCCGCAATTGACATATCAAATTAATATTATTATTTCTAGATGAAGCGCCCGGCGTTGCCCGGGATAAATCTGTTTCTGCAGTTCTCATCTCCACCTCTTTCTAACCCTCCATTCTCTCTCTCTCTCTCTCTCTCTCTCTCTCTCTCTCTCTCTCTCTCTCTCTCTCTCTCTCTCTCTCTCTCTCTCTCTCTCTCTCTCTCTCTCTCTCTCTCTCTCTCTCTCTCTCTCTCTCTCTCTCTCTCTCTCTCTCTCTCTCTCTCTCTCTCTCTCTCAATGCGTTCGATCTTTCGCAAGAATGAGCTCTGTTTTATCTTAATAAATATGACCATTTGGCATTCTAGTTTCTTTTCCAAATGATCAGTCTTGCGCCACAAGTTAACTACTGAGCCCGGATGGGAACCCAGAATTTTTAGCGTGTAAAATCACCATATCGTTTATTATATATTATTATTTGTGGCGAGGCTTTCGTGCAGGGTTGGCAATGCAATTTTGCATCTTGTTTTGACTGTCTGCTCTGCTGGAGCAGCGTCGCTTGTGACTGAACAGACCAATGCGGGAGTGGCAGTCTCTGCAGCGATGGTCACATCTGTGGGCGGTCTAAGATCTTTTGGAGGTTTGTAGCTTTCTGATTCTGAGGGCTAGCTTGTCTTCTCCTTTTTTCTTCTTCTTTTTATTGTTGAAGTTGTGTTGTCTTAATTGTTGTATGTAAGAAAGGGGGCCTGGACGTTACATGGATATTTAACTGCCTTAATTTTCTCCACATGACAATAGGTAACAAAGTGTCCTTCCAATAGCTGGTTCTGACTTACCCTGTAGGGACATCGTTGTGCGTTCCCAATAGAGATAAGGGTGGCGATGACAAAAACGAGAATCATGTTGCTGTAAATAGAATTGGTAAACAACAATAAAAAAAAAAGACAACAACATAGAAATGCATTTATATCTCTTGTATTGAATGATAATGAATCATTCACTCAATTTTTTAATTCTTTTTTTTTTATTTTCAGCACTGCAAAAAGTAGATCTGATGTCTGGTGTCAGCAAATGCAGACAAATGTTGTTTTTATCTCTGTTTGAGTCGGCGGGTTTAACTCTCAAAATGTGAAACTGGTTCTTATAGAACAGTGGTTCTCACTCTTTTTCAGGCAATCGCCCCCTTTGGCTCCATATTTTCTATACATAAAAAAAAAAATCCTACTCAAACCCAACAGATACATTTCACAAGGAGAGACACTTCCCACAACTTACGATATTAAGTTTTTCAAAGCATATTATTAACGATAATAAGTGTGTTGATCATTCATTACGAAAAACAGAAAGTATTCTTTATCAGATGCTACTACTACTATTTCCTGTTGCACAGACTGGTGCTTGGGGCAGCAACAAAGGATCTCCAGCCCTGTCTGTCCTGGGCCATCTTTGCGAGAGTTCCCCATGAGTGATTGAAGGATTTCATCTCTGCCTCGATTGTTCTCCGCCAGGTTGCCTTGGGTCTGCCTCGCTTGCGCCGTCCCTCCGGTGTCCACTGAAGTGCTGTTTTGGTTATAGAATTTGCTTCCTTTCGCAGCACGTGTCCAAGCCATCTCCATCGTCTCTTCGTGATGATGTTGGCTATTTCTTCTTGCTTGCATCGCCTTAGTAGTTCCTGATTAGAAATCTTGTTTGGCCAAAAGATGCGGAGAATCCTACGAAGACATGTGGTGTGGAAGGAAGACAACTTGGCGAGGTCACCTTCTGTCATTCGCCAACACTCTGATCCATACAGGAGTGTGGATAGGACACAGCTTTGGTACAGTCTGATCTTGGTGTTGATGCCGTATTGTGTCGATTTCCAGATGTTGCTCATACTTTGAAAGACAGCCCTTGCATTTCCCAGCCTACTTTGGGTGTCCTCCTTTGTGCCACCCTCTGGTCTGATAATGCTACCAAGGTATTTAAATTTGTCCGTCGTGGTGAGGTTCTTGTCATCTACTTGCACTGGTGCTGGAGTGTCTACATTTAGGGTCATAATCTCTGTCTTCTTCTGGCTAATCCGAAGGCCTACTTTGCATCCAAAATTATGTAGTCTCTGCGTCTTATCTTGCATGTGTTGGTGACTATGTGACAATAGCGCAAGGTCATCTGCAAAGTCCAAATCCTCTAGGTTGTCGAAGAGTGTCCATCTGATGCCTCTTGGTGCATCCTCTGTAGTTTTCCGCATAATCCAGTCGATTACGAGGTTAAACAAAATTGTTGACATCACACATCCTTGCCGTACACCAGTTTTCACTTCAAAGGATGCATCACTGTTTCCGACACTGCAACTGAAGTTCTTGTAAAAGCTTTTGATGAGTTCAACAAGCTTGCTGGGAATCCCATAGTGCCGAAGAATGCGCCATATACTCTCTCTGTGGATGCTGTCGAAGGCCTTTTCGAAGTCAACGAAGTTCACATAGAGCTGCCTTTGCCATTCTGAACACTGTTCTATGATGTTTCGGAGTGTGAAGATCTGGTCAATGCACCCTTTCCCCTTTCGGAATCCGGCCTGTTCCTTTCTCAGTGTCTTGTCCACAGCATCTGACATACGTTGCACAATGATCTTGGCAAGGATTTTGCTGGGTATAGAAAGGAGAGTGATACCACGCCAGTTGTTGCAATCGCTGAGTGCTCCTTTCTTGGGTATTTTCACTATTCTGCCTTCATTCCAGCTCTTTGGTACTGCTTCTGCTTCCCAGATAGCTGTGAACAGTGGCTGAAGGATGGTGGCTGACTGATCCGGATCTGCTTTGAACAGTTCTGCAGTCAAGTTGTCTTTTCCTGGGGCTTTGCTGTTTTTTAGGCTCTTTATTGCTGCCACTATCTCTTCTTTCTTTGGTGGATCTATGTTGATGTCAAGGTCTTCAGCAGCATCTTGTATTATTATTCTATCTTCAGGTGGTGGCCGGTTTAGTAATTCCTGAAAGTGCTCTGTCCAGCGTGTATCCTGTTCTCGTTCTGTAGTCAGTAGTTTCCCATTCTTGTCTTTGATTGGAACACTTGGTCTTCCACCGTACTTGCCACAAATGCGCTTAGTGATCTTGTGGAGCTTACCCTGTTCTCCTCTTGCTGCTGCCTCCTCCGCATCTGCCGCTAGCTGTTCCATGGCTTCTCGTTTATCTTTCTTTACTAGTCTCTTCACTTTCTTATTTAACTCTGTGTAGCTATGTTGGTACCTCTCTTTCAGCCTTTCCGATTTCACTTGTAGGAGTTTCTTTTTCATGACTTTCCTCTCCTCGATCACATCCCATGTTCTTTGTTGGATCCACTCCTTGCTTTTCCCTTTCTCATTAAATCCAAGGCAGGCTACACTGCTCTCTGTGTACACTGTAGTTACTCTTTTCCACTCTGAATCGATTCCTCTTTCATTAGGGTTGTTCTTATCAGACTCTCGTAGAGCCTGGAATCGGTTCTTGACTTGTATGTTGAAGGCATTTCTAACACTTGCATCTCTGTTTCTGAATATTAAGGTGTCTTTGCTTTGATGTCTTGATTCCGGTCTTGTTCAGTTTAATTTTGATAAGTGCTGCCACTAGATGGTGGTCGCTGGCTACGTCAGCTCCTCTTTTCACTTTCACATCTAGAAGGGATCGTCTCCACATACCGTTGATCATCAAATGGTCTATTTGGTTCTTGTCTCTTCCATTTGGAGAATTCCATGTGAGTTTGTGAATTTCTCTGTGTGTGAAAAGGGTCCCTCCGATGACTAAGTTGTTCAAGGCACAAAAATCCTCAAGCCTTTCTCCATTGTCATTCCTTGTTCCATTTCCATGTTTTCCCATTACTCTTTCATAATTTATATCATCTTTACCTACCTTAGCATTGAGGTCTCCCATGACAATGATGAGATCATGCCGTGGCGTCATGTCCATTTCCCCCTGGAGTTGTTCATAAAAGTCGTCTTTGTCTGTGTTGTCGTTTTCGTTGGTTGGTGCATAACATTGGATGACAGTGATGTTTGTGTGTCGTCCTTTCATCCTCATCCTCATCAGTCTGCTATTGACTGGTTTCCACTCCAACAAGCATTTGTCCAGTCCTTTCTTTAGGATGATGGCTACTCCTCCATGATGTTGGTCATCCTCTCTTCCAGAGTAGAGAACGGTTTCTCCAGTGGATGTTTTGATCCTTCCAGATCCAGTCCATCTGCTCTCACTTACACCCAGGATGTGTAGGTTGTAGCGCCTCATCTCTGATGTTACTTGTGCTAACTTACCCGATTCATACATTGTTCTAACATTCCAGTATCCAATCCTGGTCTTGGTTTTGGCGGTGTTCAGTTCCTCCTTCATCCTGCTAGCAGTTTCCTTTCGGCTTTCACTACTTGCATTCATACGAGTCGCGAGGTACTCAGAAGGTCCATCACATCCAGAACGTTGGTTTTTCCATGTTGCTGTTTCCGTAACGATTTTTGTTTCTCCAAGTAAGGTCACCCCAACAAGGATTTCAGGGTAGGGTTGTTAGCCCTACGCCCAACCCCCGAACCTGGAGGGCCGGTCTGTTCAATCTTGTCTGGTCCTTCCCCCATGACCTGTCCAGCTTGCTTTAAGCTATCAGGGGCACGAGGCCTCCGCTGGCTTAGCTCCTGGGATCACTGGGACACGCAAGCCACTCCTCCACGCCAAGGCATGAACAATTGGAGCAGTTTATCAGATGCAGTGAAACAAAAACAAAAAAAGAGAAAAGAAAAAAAAAGACCTTTTCAGTTTATACAACCCATCCAATCGTGCTGTTGATCAAGTCAGTGGCCGCCTCGTTTTTCATATTTGCCCACAAAATCGCCCACCATTCATACCATTCATACCTCCTTTTCTTTGCTTTCGCCCCCCCCCCCCCCACTCCCCGGAAATTGAGAACCAGGACCAAAAGTAGGCTCACTATAACATATGAATGATGGCAAGAAAGACTGGGCTTAAAAAAAAAAAAAAAAACTTCCTAGAGCAATGCCACAAATCAACTATTTCCTTGCCAGTATTCCAGAGACAAATGCAACAGCTTTAAATATAAATATGCAGAAAACGTGTGCGCGTTGGGGAGCTCTGGCAACGAACGAAGCGGCAGGAAACATAACTGAACATCAGAGTGTGATGAATTTATTTCATATTGAACGCCAAATGAAAATTAAGGAAACAAGACAACAAATGACTTAATTCTGATTGTGCTAAATATTATTAAACTTTTATGAATAATATGTAAAATGAACGCATTTAAGTTAGCAATGCCTGGCCATGGATGACCAAACTGTAGCAGATGTATAGAGTTAGATCCGTCACAAAGCCCGCATTCAACTCTCAAGTGTCAGGACACAAAAAAATGTCTAATCTAGAATTTCTAAAACATGCGATACTGTCTTGAAATGGTCAAATAGGTCTAGATCTAAATGCAATAATAAATAAATAAATAATGTATGTGTCACAAAAAATGACGTTTTTGTAATATAGAAAGTGTCTCAAAAATAGGGCACTGGGCACCTAATGTCGTATTTCAAATGGGGAACAATGAGCACCAGCGAGTTAAAACACAGTTTGGAGTGCTCCGTCTTTTCTGTAATCCCAACCCTGGCCCTAGTCTAGCCCTGTTCCATACCCTATCCTTCACCTGTTGCACAGGAATGAACATTGCAAATTGCAGGCTGCGGTTTCGTGCAAACTGCTCAGTATCAACACAGTCAGGAATAAGAAACTATTTTTGTGTTGTTGTTTGAAGATTTTTTTAATCAAGACCACAAATTTGAATTCGAACCTAGAACAACTAGACTTGTCTTAGCACCGGTTAACCGTACCATTCCAAGCAAACTCTTATAATAAATTAGTATATCTGACTATTGAAGGCCAGCAAAGTAACATTAATGCTTGATTTTGGTAATGAAACGCTTACATTGAGTAGATATCCTTGGCGAGGTAGATGAAGACAGCCCCAAAGTGACAGCGAAAAGAAAATGTAGGTACGTGATTCTGAAATTTATATCTCGAATAAATCTCACGATTTTCCTGTTTGCACAGTTTAGATCGTGCTGAAATTATAATAATATTAGATAGGTCAAACAGTTCACAAAGAAATTGAGAAAGAAACAAAAAAAAGTGGGAAAAGACGCAAAAATTAACATCCATACAGTAAACCCTGTAATAAGACAGATATTTTGTCAGACTGGTGAAATCCGTTATGTCCTTCAATGAACGGAACAGCTGTCCATGTATCAACCACAAGGGCATTCTGTTACATAAATATAATGATTACTGCCTTTTGTACAACTCATTGTGGTATTGCAGTCAGCAAATATGATACTTTTAAATATAACCACAAAGTATTGAAGTAAGAAGACAAACGGCATACTTAAAAGCTGCAATGATATGAACATTTAAGTAACCTATTACAATAGTGAAGAAACCAATATTCCTGGCTCATTCGACATATTTTGTGATAAGGCATCATGTAAGGGCGTCTTATAAAACTTGGGTTCAGAAGTGAATCCTCGGCAGTTTTAAGATAAGTACAGACGGAAAACAAGAACAACAACAATATATAAGTTATTTGGATCAAAATTCACAGTCTTAGGTTACTTAACGTTGTCTGTGTCAAGATACTGATACAAAAACAAAATTTCTCATGTTAAAGAACGTTCTTTAAAACAAGTAAGATGGAGTGGTTATTTCTGGGCATTCAGTCCCAGAATTGGAATGGTAGAGCTTGTTGTTGTTCATGCCACACGCTGACAACGGACTACAGAAAGTTAAATCTTGATTTGGATTGTGTTTTGGATTGGTAAAGACGACAGGGGGAAATAGTCATAAAGTCAAAAAAGCTGCGAAACTGAGAAAATAAAGTTTTAATGTTTCACAATCCGCTTTTTGTCTCTTGAAAGGGAAAGGGTGATTTCTAATATTTTGTGTTTGCGACTCTTTTTTGCTTTGGTTTTTCAGAGACGAGATGATAAATCAAGCTTATACAAAGAGGGCTGTAATAATCAATCGCGGTGGCTATGGTGGTTTTTCCATGTTTTTTTGTTTTTTCTAGGTGGGTTTGAAGCTGGAAGACAGGTTTTTGTCTTTTCTCCTTGTCATGACCGCACCGAGGTTGAAAAACAGGAGTTTTAAGGTAGGTGGGAATGCAGCATCAACTCTTTACCGGATATCTCACTATCAAAATAAGTAAGAATGTATGGATTTTTTTCTCTTCGAACTATCTACGTGTACTCATTTTATATAGTAGTTTGAAATCCTTTATGATTCATGACCTAAATAATTGTATCTTATCTCCAGATCTTGAGTTTGATAGCGCTGTACTGAAAGACGAGTACTCTTGTAAAAGATTTTCGCTGAAGTCTTTTTATGTTCACTAACAGAGCGCAAGAACGTGAGAAGTCTAACAAGTTCTTTACTACTGAAATTTCGTATTTTTCGGTATTGCCAGCGCACAATGTCCCTTTTACCTCCATAGTTTACATCTCACACTAAAATCAAGACACATCAGATCTGACTCAGTGAGCCACCAGACTCTCTAAAGATTTTACTTATTTTACTGCACGAGAACAGTCAAAGCCTGGGTGAAGCACAGGACACAAAGCAGCACCTCTCACTGCTCACCCAAAAGACTTGCAGTATGCCACACAGACAAAACGATTTTAGATGTAAGGTAAAAGAATATTGAATAAATTAGAAATGAGTTTGTTTCTTTTCTCATGCATGCTACTCGCCTGTTCTGTTGACTTGTCCTTCAAGAATACTTTTCGAAACTTCCACTGATAACCCTTACCCGAACCCTGAACACGTAGGCCTACTAGCCGATTCACAACAATGATTTCAGTGACATGCATCTAGTTGGCTGATGCCCAAGGTTTCATTGAATTTCAATGTTGTGACGTCACCATCCAATCAGTCGGCCAATCAAAATCGGCTGGTGTGCGCCGAGGCCAGCTTGCAATTTTACCTCAATTCTGAGTTAGGTCTTTGTATTTGCCTCACTCCTGCAAACAGTAAGCTACAGGTGACCAATTGATAAGGTTCAGTAACCCCCGTCTTAATTAATGCATTGTATTACTTAAGCAGGTCAGTTGGTCCATAAGTTCTATGCAAATTCTGAGATTAGAAAAATAAAATACATGACGTATGTATTAGACTAGTGATTCTCAAACAAGAGACACCTGGTTCCCCGGGGTGGGAGTTCAAATCTAGGGGAAATTTCGGCTTGGGGAGGGATTTCAGACAGATGAAGAACTCCAAATTGGGAAAGAAATACTCCGTGCACTGTGTATGGAAGTTTTATGATCCATTAAAATGAGAATTCCTTTTTTCATTTGACTCTAATTAATAAAGAAATTGTGTTTCATAAACTCTTTCGAAACTTACCGCTGTAAAAATATAATGGTGAAAAAAAATTCTTACTTGGTAATTCAAAATGGAGGAGGTGTTGAGGTAACCTGGGATCGCTAACGGAGGAGTGTGGCCTGGGATTGTGAGAAACACCGTGTAAGACAGATTCAGCTGTCCTTGGTTGCACTTTGGCTTAAGTTCATTCACTTTTGCTCTTTATCAATTTCAGTTTGATCGTGGGTGAAAAACATGAATCAATTTCAAATTTTGTGTCCCATTCTAATTTACGTCGGACTCGCGAAAACAAAAGTGGTCTGCGTCACTTTTTTTCTTACTGAATCAGCTGACAAGATAGACTATTGTGAGGTCATTGGTCGAATAACCATAAACTTAAGATAATAATAGACTAAACATACTTATAGGTGTATATATTCAAACCAGAGCGTAGAGATACACATGTCTTCCATGAATGAAGTGCAATCATGTTTTCAAAACGTCTTCGGTTTTAAAATAAGAGTAGTGGTCTAGAAAATTCAGATACAAGCCAGAAACTTCATGAGCACAGCCAAGCAAGTTTTGATGCACCGGGTGAAATTCACAGATGACACATACTCAATTTATCTCAGTGTAAATCATGTTACTATAAATTATTTGTTATATATTTTTTTTTAATATGATACTTAAGCAGCATTTCGATACTCTAAAGTTTACAGCCCTAAATGGAACATTAGTTAACTCTAGAACTTCCCAGTTCATGCACGTTTTAGAGACAATGGAATTCAGTGTCCCTTATTTTTACATCGTTCTCCTTTTTTTAAGTAGCCTGCAGTATGAAAGTATTGCTTTCTCTCTAAAGGCACATTCACAGATAAGCAGTTTATGTTAGGAATTAGAGGGCACACCATGAGACGAAACAGCTGCCTATCAGAGCCAGGCACCAATGCACCATTGAGTAGCATCTTTACAAAAAGACCTGAAAAAAAACATATTTTTGTGCTTCCCAGTCTTCAGCAGTAAGAAAAAGTGAATTTTTTTTTAAAGGTGAACAAAAAAAGATGTTTTTAACTTTTGAACAGTTGCGTCCTTCACAACCCGGGGATCTTATTATGGGAAAAGACAGGAGGTGCCAGAAATAACATTTTTCAGGAGATGTAAAAAACATTTCACATTATCTTTCCGCATTAGTTTATTTCGTTTCCATTTTATGATGGCCGAAAGAAGCCATGAGTCTTACAAATGTATAGCCCAGATATAATGAAAAAAATGTATCTTGCCTAATTCTATACATAGTGCTAAAAGTGATTTGGCCTAGATCGGCATATACGGTGCTTTTAAGTAAAGCTGGGTTCTCATGTGTACGGAAACGGCAACGGAAACGTCAAAGAGTCATCAAGTAGTGAAATAGAAAGAATGTTTCCGCACGCCGTTTCCGTACACATGGAAACACTCCTTCTTTTTACTTTATGGTGGTTTTTAGCCGTTTCCGTTTCCGTACACATGAGAACCCAGCTAGCGTACTGTGATTTTATGTGTACGGAAACGTCAAAAATCCATCACGTGGTAAAATGAAATAGTGTTTCCATATGTACGGAAACCGTATATCTTTCCATTTCTTTCTATTTCACTAAACTTGCAGTGTTTGACTTTTCCGTTGCAGTTTTGGTTACCGTACGCATGAAAACTCAGCTTAACACGACAGTACTTGAGAATCTTCACAGAGATCAGCTGTGATAGGCTATTTGAAACATAATTTCATTCACTGTCGTCAAGAATTTTTATGGAAGGAAAAAAAAATTCAGAGCAGTAGGTTTTTTTGGTCATGTCAATGCTAACACTTCAAAATTTATCATTGTGTACAATTTGTATTTGTATTTGTATTTGTATTTGTATACTACTTTAATTCCATGTGGGAAATTTACCTTTGTGTCATTGCATCCCAGTTACAAATGGAGCAGGTACGATGTCGTCACAATGCAGCGCCTGTCGGCGTTTTCTTTTTTAGTGTGTGTGTGGGGGGGGGGGGTGAATTTTGTTTGATTTTTGCCCGGGCAGCGGCCTGTTCGGCCTGCTCTTTTCGATTTCCAACTGCCAAGGTATCTTTAACGTGCGCAACGTGCACACGGGCCCTCCGAATTTTTTCCGTCCTCATCCGAGAAGACTAGGTACTCGATCCTACTCCCCAATAGGATCAGGGACACGAAAATATGAGAAAAATCCCAAACTTCCAACATGCCTCCACAGGCCGGGTTTTGAACCCAGTACCCTTGGCATGAGAGGCGAGCACCTTGCCTCTAGACCACCTTGTCCCCTGTGTAATGTGTGTTCATGTGTTTGTACCCAAAGAGACATAGATCTAGTCGTCTGCAGAGTGAGATGTGAAGTGTGTGATGGTCTCAGCATTAATTTCTGTAATAGTTGACGGAGATTATAAAACAAAATTAAAGGGGGTATACGCTTGAGGTTGCGGCAGGACTTCGAACCAAACATTCATGTTCATAATATTTTTTTCTTAGTTTACCTGAAGAAGGACACGGGGTACAAAGCTTGTCCCTATTCCTCCCACTTCTAAATCTTTTTGAATTTATTGTATTGTTCATTTATTGTTTGTTTCTAATATTCTATTCAGTTTTGCAACATAGTAACAATATTTTTCTGTTTTTCCTTCATTCTTTGCAATTTTTTAACTTTCTGTGTAAAACTTGGTGCAAACTGGTCTTTGAAAACAACAGACGAACGGTGATTCAAGGGCATAATTTTAACTGTCTTGGAAAGTTCCCTTATTTGCATCACTGCAAAAGTGTGTGCCTTTTAAACAGCAGCTGAAGAGACATCTTTTTACACTCTGAATATTCATGGGTGGTTTTGTACCTCTTTTTGTTTAATTAAATAAATTTATCTCTGCGTGTGTGTGTGTAGGTGCGTCTGTACGTGTAAGTGTGTGTGTGTGTGTGTGTGTGTGTGTTTGTCTTCGCGACGTTGGGCGGACATTTTCATGTTTACACGTCAGCGTTATCCGGTCACCCTACGTTATCCGGGCGTTATCCTTTACACAGAGGCCCGAATAGACAAAACACCCCACCGTTACTTTATTCAGGCCTGTGCCTATCAAGGTCGGACCGGTTAGAGTAGCTTTATAGCACAGCAACACTCAGCATACTTACACAAATCGAGTGTATTGGCCGAAAATCGGAGACCGGATATCTACACTGTGGAAAGTGTATTGAGAGGATGCTTTCATGCCATAGTTTTTATCTGACTGGAAGTTGCGTAGTGTCCGGATAATGGCGGATTCAGGGAGCAGTCCCGTTTATGTAGCAAGTTGAAACTTATAACTCTTGCTTGCATCTCCAGTAAAATTGATAACTCGTTTACTAATAGGAGTTTTGAAACAGTATTTGATACTAAAGCAATTGTAATCCTAAGATCGAATTTAATCAAGTTTAATAATAATAATAATAATAATAATAATTGATTTATATAGCGCCAAAATCCACTTAAAGTGCTCGGTGGCGCTTAACAAACACATAGAATACACAGTCTCAAACACTCCAGTTTATCACACCTACACACCAACACATCCAAAGATACATTTCAGTAACAGTTCTAGTATCATCTATAAATCATACACTTTTTTGAAAAGCAATGTTTTGAGTTTCGATTTGAAGTGCTATATTGAATTAGTTGTTTTTATATCATAGTTCAGATTGTTCCAAAGTTTTTGGGCACAGATGGAAAATGCCCTTTCTCCAAGCATTGTTCTGGATCTAGGCATGCAGAGCTGACTGTCATTTAAGGACCTTAAATTGCGTGGCGGTGTGTACTTTTCTATAAGTTCTGAAAAGTAGTTTGGCGAACACTGATTTAAACATTTGTACACCATGCAAAGGATCTTAAATTCAATACGTTCTTTTACAGGCAACCAATGGAGAGTTTTTAAAATATCCTCGGTATGATCCGAAGCTTTACTCAGTGTTACAATTCTCGCTGCTCTATTTTGAATCTTTTGAAGTCTTGAAAGAGTTGAATCGAGAATGCCAAAAAGTAGGGAATTGCAGTAGTTCAGATGACTCAGAATGAAAGCATGAACAAGAATCTTTGCTGTGTTTTCATCAATAAATTTTCTTATTTTTCCTATGTTTCTAAGGTGGTAGTGCATGGTTTGACAAATTCTTGTCACATGGGTCTTCATAGAAAAGTCAGGGTCAAAATAAAAGCCAAGATTTTGTATGGCACTAGATGACTCAACCTTAACAGTTGCATTGCCAAGATCCAATGTGTCAAACTTTATGTTTGCTCTTAACTGATTTGTTCCCAACATGATGATTTCTGTTTTGTCGTCATTCAATTTAAGTTTGTTGTTAAACATCCAGTCCTTGATATCATGAAGACAGTTTTGAATTGTTGAAATTTGTTGATCTTCCTCACCATGGCTGATCAAACTACATCTTACGAATACCACATGTATCTCTCTCTCTCTCTCTCTCTCTCTCTCTCTCTCTCTCTCTCTCTCTCTGTGTGTGTGTGTGTGCGTGTGCGTGTGCGTATGTGTGTGTGTGTGTGTGTGATATTCAGTAGGCCTATAGGTATGGAATGAATATGGCAAAGCGCTTACGATTGGCAGCGTGGGGCGCTACATAAATGCTTTGTATTGATTTTACATTACACGCCCAGAGAGATACAACATTAAAGGTTTCACTGCAACAGCAACAAGAACATCAACAATATTATAGCAACAACAACAACAACAATAGAGAAGGACCACAACAATTTCCATGAACCTCACTGTTTACGGATAAAGTTAATGCAACTTTTTGGTGTCCACGAGGCAAGGGGCAATAACCACTGCCTTACTCAAACAAACAAAATAAATACCTGTTTGCATCCCTTACTTGTTGAGAAGATTTGAACGAAATGATCGATATTAGGCCTACCGATCTGTACAGGAGAAGAAAACGAAGTTCAAACTAGTTCCAGTGAAGCTTACAAAATACCTTTAAAAACTACACAGAGTCAATTAGGTCGTAGCATTATTTGGTACAAAGTTACGAGTAAAATGTGGGGGAAAAAAAATTATGCAGCAAAGCCCAACGTTAGACACAACAACTAAATAATTATGGGACGAAATCGCCAAATGTTTATGGTCTATCTGACTTATAATCTATCGCGAGCAGTCTTATTCTAGCATCAAACGTTCCTGTCTGTAGGAATCAAAAGTAGTTCCCCCCCCCCCACCCCCATGGGATGAGAACTACGATTAGGGTTTTTATTCTCCTGGCCCCTCCTCAAACCTGAGAACTACCATCACCCAGAGTTACTATTTCTCCGGTCCGGCTCCTCAGAACCGTGAACTACGATCACCTAGGGTCATCGTCTATACCCCCCCCCCCCAAATCTCCCTTTCCCACTTTTTCCACAGACTGAGAACTACTATTACACCAGGTCCCAGACTAAGAACCGAGATCACACAGGCAGAACATCAGAGAGATTGCTGACGTGCCAGTTTTACACGCAGGGCTCGGTTCTGTTCAGGTCAGACAGAACACTCGTGCCTGTCCTCGCCTGCCGCCTTGTCCCTGGGGTGTTGAGTGCACTAGATCTAAACTGTGGCACGTGTGACCTACCTGGGAGGTATGAGGCTATAACTGTCTTCAGTGGATGGCGGGGAGAGGAAGGAGTGCTTGCTCTCTGTCTGTCTGTCTGTCCGTCCGTCTCTCTCTCTCTCTCTCTATCTATCTATCTATCTATCTATCTATCTATCTATCTATCAGCCTGTCTATTTATCTATCTATCTATCTGTCTGTCTTTGTGCCTGTCTGCCTGTCTGTCTATCTATCTATCTCTCTATAAATCCAGTCACTTTTATCTATCTATCTATCTGTCTATCTATCTATCTATCTATCTATCTATCTATCTATCTATCAATCAATCTATCTGTCTGTCTGTCTGTCTGTCGTTGTGTCTGTCTGCCTGTCTGCCTGTCTGTCTATCTCTCAATATATCCAGTCACTTTTATCTATCTATCTATCTATCTATCTATCTATCTATCTATCTATCTATCTATCTATCTATCTATCTATCTATCTATCTATCTATCTATCTATCTATCTTATTCTCTCTTTCTACCAGTCTGTCTATCTATTCAGCTAAAATTGCTCTACCTGTTTTGTTAAACACAATGTTGTCCTCATCTTCTGCCTGGTTTTTATACTGAGCGATTTCTCTGCCTGCTCTCCAGTACGTCATTAAAATTGTGTTCACTTGCACATAGTAATATTTGCTTCAGCCAAAACTAACGTCAAAATTTCACAGCAGTTGTTTTGGCGCACATGAGTGTCGCGGATCTCCCAGCAAAGAAAAAGATACTTTTTGTTACCAAATTTGTGTTGTCCTTGGTGAATAATTTAATTTGTCTCAATTGATGGCGGAGGTTTTAGGACTGTTCTCAGACGAAGGAAACATTTGAACTGAATAAACCTGGTCGGCAGACAGAGGAATCAGTGAAATGGAATCGCAGATAGATAGATAGATAGATAGATAGATAGATAGATAGATAGATAGATAGATAGATAGATAGATAGATAGATAGATAGATAGATAGATAGATAGATAGATAGATAGATAGATAGATAGATAGATAGATAGATAGATAGATAGATAGATAGATAGATAGATAGATAGATAGATAGATAGATAGATAGATAGATAGATAGATAGATAGATAGATAGATAGATAGATAGATATCCGCACTAATAGATGATAGACAGATTCTGTAGACTGACAGACTAATCGAACATTATCCATGAATTAGACTGCCTTTCATGTGTCAATCCAGTGTTTCGGCGGGAAAAGGGAGACAATTGAGTGTATATTATATTTATTATCCGAACATAAGGGGGGAGGGGGGGGGTGCGGGTCAAAAAGAAAGGAAGAAAGAAAAGAGGGGGGGGAGGGAAGAGAGGGATGAAAAAGGAAGAAAGAATGAAAGAAGGGTAAGGGAGAGCGACAAGGACAGAGAGAAAGACCAGAGAGAGCAGAAGAGAGAATGAAAGAAAGAGGACAGAAATAGCAACTAATAATGACAATTTATAATTCTAATCTAAACAGAACTGCGAGGTAAAATAAGCAAGCATCACATGCTCAAGTGTCCTTCTATTTACAAGTCCCAGATTCAGGACAGGGATAATTCTAATCGAACACACTGATAAACTTATCGGGTTATCACTGGATCAGAGAGTGAAAGTTTGATACAACACTAGATCATGGACAAGTTGTTGGACTGTAAACCTCCTATATCACTACTGGTCTAGTGTTGTTGTTGTTTTTTTGTTAAAACACAATGTATTCAACTCCTAAGCAAACAGTAGTCGGAAATCTTGTAGATTTCCATAATGCCATAAATTTCCATAAATCACTGACAGATTCATACACGTCATAGGAATACATGACAGACACGAAAAGGACATTTGATTAAGCCTAGGGGTGTATGAGCCGATTTTTTCATCGTTCGACTAGTTGGATGGTGACGTCACGAAATTGAGTTTCAATGAAACCTCGCACCCCCCCCCCCCGGCCCCCTCCCCCGACTCATGTAGTTGGATCTCATTGAAACTTACAAGTCGTGACGTCATCATGCAGCCTATCAACCAGTCAACACCGGCCAGTGCCCCGAGGCTTAAATAATCTATGGAAAGATCAGGATAAAACTGTGCTGTGGTATCTTGTCAAGTGATAATACACAAATCAATAATGCTTATGTTCGCAAACTACATGTCACAGATACAATATGATAAAATGCATGTTATCAGTGTGCATTATTATTTTGACTGTGACAAATCGGTGTGTCCGAGGAAATGGAGGACATTTCATGACCTTAGTTCTTGTTTGTTCCATTTCCATTTTCTGAAAAAAAAGTGGGGATCTTTTCAATGGTATGTAGAAGAGGTAATATAAAACGCACGCTTCGACACCTGTTTAAAATGCGGTGTGACACGTATCAGGCTGTTTTCACAGTTCCGATTTATTCCAGCTCCTTCTCAATAATATTAATACTGAAGCCGCAAACGTTTAACGGATTTCTCAGTTGTGCAAAAAGGCGGAGTTGGGACAAACAAGAATTAATCTCGCAATTTGGTGGCTGATGTTACTCACTAATTGTGTTAAAGATGGCATCATCAAGATGATGGTGATGGAAGAGGTGATTTCAGTTGTGGTAAATAATTTCTTACATGTATACAATATAAACTCATAGGCTACATACAATCGTACACACACACACACACACACGATCATCCCCTCCCCTCCACACGCACGCATTTATGATATAATCCACTTTCTCCATTATTTTTTTTTTTTTTTTTTTACTCTAGTGAGTGGATTTATGAGAAAACAAAGCAACGTGTACTTCACACAACGTTTGATTTCGACAGGAGCCAAAAACAAAAAAATACAACAATAACAATGATGAAGAGAAGGCGAGGGACAAATCTTGGAGAAAACCGTCTACCACACAACAAGCAAAATACCAGTAAACTACGTTATGAAGAGACTGTCTGTCACATCACACCGTCAACACCACTGTATTATACAAATCTTGGAGAAAACCGTCTACCACACAACAAGCAAAATACCAGTAAACTACGTTATGAAGAGACTGTCTGTCACATCACACCGTCAACACCACTGTATTATACAAATCTTGGAGAAAACCGTCTACCACACAACAAGCAAAATACCAGTAAACTACGTTATGAAGAGACTGTCTGTCACATCACACCGTCAACACCACTGTATTATACAAATCTTGGAGAAAACCGTCTACCACACAACAAGCAAAATACCAGTAAACTACGTTATGACGAGACTGTCTGTCACATCACACCGTCAACACCACTGTATTATACAAATCTTGGAGAAAACCGTCTACCACACAACAAGCAAAATACCAGTAAACTACGTTATGAAGAGACTGTCTGTCACATCACACCGTCAACACCACTGTATTATACAAATCTTGGAGAAAACCGTCTACCACACAACAAGCAAAATACCAGTAAACTACGTTATGAAGAGACTGTCTGTCACATCACACCGTCAACACCACTGTATTATACAAATCTTGGAGAAAACCGTCTACCACACAACAAGCAAAATACCAGTAAACTACGTTATGAAGAGACTGTCTGTCACATCACACCGTCAACACCACTGTATTATACAAATCTTGGAGAAAACCGTCTACCACACAACAAGCAAAATACCAGTAAACTACGTTATGAAGAGACTGTCTGTCACATCACACCGTCAACACCACTGTATTATACAAATCTTGGAGAAAACCGTCTACCACACAACAAGCAAAATACCAGTAAACTACGTTATGAAGAGACTGTCTGTCACATCACACCGTCAACACCACTGTATTATACAAATCTTGGAGAAAACCGTCTACCACACAACAAGCAAAATACCAGTAAACTACGTTATGAAGAGACTGTCTGTCACATCACACCGTCAACACCACTGTATTATACAAATCTTGGAGAAAACCGTCTACCACACAACAAGCAAAATACCAGTAAACTACGTTATGAAGAGACTGTCTGTCACATCACACCGTCAACACCACTGTATTATACAAATCTTGGAGAAAACCGTCTACCACACAACAAGCAAAATACCAGTAAACTACGTTATGAAGAGACTGTCTGTCACATCACACCGTCAACACCACTGTATTATACAAATCTTGGAGAAAACCGTCTACCACACAACAAGCAAAATACCAGTAAACTACGTTATGAAGAGACTGTCTGTCACATCACACCGTCAACACCACTGTATTATACAAATCTTGGAGAAAACCGTCTACCACACAACAAGCAAAATACCAGTAAACTACGTTATGACGAGACTGTCTGTCACATCACACCGTCAACACCACTGTATTATACAGTGTTCATAGCAGACCTTGAAAACCTGGAAAAACCTTCAAAAACGAAAATTGTTTTTCAAGGTCTTGAAAAGCCTGGAAAACTGAGCATAACCTTGAATAACCTTGAAAAAACAAAAAACGCGATCGAATTGAAAAAACAAAAAAAAATGGGCCTAGATGCTAGGCGTAACGGAAACGGAGACAGCCGTGTAGTCACACAGGTTTTTACGGGCATAAGCAATTCACGGACATGCGTAGTTTTTGTCGCGGTGTTTTGTGGCCTTGAAAATGAAAAGGTTGACCTTGAAAAACCTTGAAAAAAACTTGAATTTTCCCATCAAAGTCTGCTATGAACCTTGATTATAATAATGAAGTTGTCGCCTTATAGATTGTTATGGTAACATTTGTACGGCATGTCACAGTGATAGGACTGATGCTTTGAAAACATGCAATGAAAATGAAGGGGTTAGATTTTTAACATGCCTAGGCTCACCTGGACTCCTAAATAAAGTGTGTAGTTATGCATAAAGATTAGCGAGTATACACTGTCTTCTGTGCAAGGCACATTAACCCAAGACTGTTGTACGGAAGTAAGACCCCACGAAAGAGATGAATTTTTCGGGATCTGAGCGGGCACAAAACTCAAATTTTGCTCAGTGTCTCAGTTTTAACTTTTTTGGGGTGATTTAGGCATGGCAATATAGAACAAGGCGTTTCAGCTGTTAGAATGTTTACAGTAATGGTCAAGCCTACTCTTCGACATCGCAACATTGCACGAACGTTTCTTATTAATGGAAAGTTTTACGTGAATGTAATGATTGGCATTATCGCTACAAATCAGCGATTTCCCATGTATATCTGTCATGCTTATCAGCCATACACCCGTCAACATTCTCATCTTTACGTCCTTGTCCTGGTTAAATATTCTATTTTTAGTGCAAGCGTTCAAACGACCCCGATCCATGAAACCGTAGGCTATATCTGATTGGGAATAATTTTGCTGAATCTACTCACTGACAGACACAGAAATCCTGTTAGACGCCACTTGCTGACATTCCGCAGATTTCCTGTGGGTTGTTTTTTTAAAAATAATATTTCGTAGTCAAATTTCTAACCAGGGGGTCGCATACCTCTTTGTGCTCATTGTTCTTTACTGGGTTTTTTTTTTTCTATTGTGTTTCTATATAATCTCTTACGCGAGGAGGCTTTGCTGCATAAAACTTTCTTTTTGCCCCATTCAGTAAGCTGGGAAAGGCGGGGGGGGGGGGGGCTTTGCCCCAGTGTACATATTACATACACTTTTCAATTATGGTAACGAATTACAAAATCTGGTTTCATTCATTTGTTTACAATAAAGTCAGATGTTGAATTATATTACAATCTTGTTTCAAATGAAACTGTCATTATAGTCCATGCAAAGTGTCACCCGAAACCAGTCAAGTCGCCGTAATCTGTCCGTCAATTTGCGTGGGTATCACCGATGTCAACAATGCAACAATCCGCACCACACCCCTTCATAATTCAAAGAAAACAAGCAGTACTCGCAGTATTTATACGCGCGCAATTTGTGGACATAATACTCGGAGAAGCAATCGTTTTCGTCTCGGTATTTTGCGTCTCAGGTGTCACTTTAAAGGTTATTATAGAACATCGAAGTCCTGCCATGGACATGCCCCATGCTAATGGCTCTAAACCAATGTTTCTCAAGGTGGGGTGGGACAATATTTTGTAGGGTGTAAGTCTTCAGATTGGTGCGTAGGAATATATACTGCATACTAGCTTTGTCCGATCAGGGTGGGGTGGGTGTGGGACAAAGAAGGTTGAGAATCACCTTTCTAAAAGTTTGTACAAAAAGGTTCGGGGGAGGGGAGGGGGAGGGCTGTTAAGCTAAACGTACAAAAATCGTACCTGGAAGGGGAGAAAGGAGTCAAAAACGCAGTTTATGTATGGCCCCCCAAGCCATTGCTTTGGAGTAGAGTCTGAAGATTATGCAGGTCCCTCAAACTTATAGATTCATGATTTTCCGTGTATATGAAAAGTTCAGCAGAAAGTGACATTTTTGTTAACGCTGTATTTTGTATCTCTTTTCCTAATTTTACTCAGTGTTTCACAAGAAACTCCTCACATAAGTTTGTCTGTTGTAGGTGGCTGTCGTCTCTGTCATAACCTAGCGACACAAAGGACATGATATCCAGGTGAGACAGAGACAGAGAGAGAGAGAATGGGTGAGTGACAGAGAGAGAGAGAGTGACTGAGAGAGACAGTGTATGAGAGAGTGAGTGAGAGAGAGAGAAAAAGTGGGTGAGACAGAGAGTGAGACAGGAAGAGAGAGAGTGGGGAAGACAGTGAGTGAATGAGAGAGAGAGAGTGAGAGAGATTGAATGAATGAGAGAGAGAGAGAGTATGAAATCTCAAAAGAGACCTCATTCTGTTGAACGCCCCGCCACGGATCCCAAACGTTTGGTGTGAAACCATGTTGTTTTCAAATCCTTGCAATGAAGATGATTTTCCCAGCACATGACGGGCAGTAACGTGAAGCCTTGACCTTCAGTGGGGACACTCATCCTTTCTGGACTACTTCAGGAAAACACAGTTACAAACACACGCAAGCACACACACACACATACACACACACTTTTGCACGCCCGGGTACCCACAAAGCTCTCATGTTCGATCTTGACCTTAAAACCGAAGACAAAAAGTCGAACTCCAGGTCATACGTTAGTGGGTAAAGCACATGATCAATGTATGTGGTACGATCCTGGTAAACTTGCCTTGTACTCGTGACGAATTAAGTGATCGGGTGCGGGTTAAAGCATAGTTTCCATAAGAGGCCTCACATCTCTTCTCTAACGTGCCCTCGTAGTCAAACATTTTATCTTCGTCTGGCTCTGGAATTCAGTATTTAATGTATCTTTAAAATTATATGAATATAATATTATTTAATTTTATGTTACACTTAACAGCTCTGGATGCGGAACCTAAATAAAGAAATTGTACCCAAATAGACCGTGAAGGGGGCATTGTGGCCGTTATCGTGCTGACGGGCCGTAAAACCCAAACTCAAACTCAGAACTCAATCTTAAATTAATATCCTTTGTCTTCTCCCTTCTTTCTATCCACCTTTCCTTGTGCGGTGTAGCTGCAAAGAAGCAGAGAAAACAACTCCGTCCGCTAAAGAACTATCCAAAACATGCCCATTTTTTAAAATCGTTTTTGCCTTTTGGGTCTTTTATAGTTTTATACAGGCTTGTACAAGCCTATGGCCACTTACTAGAATAGTGAATGTTCATGATAAGTCCTTGATATTCTAAAGCTTTCTGTCGCATTTCGCATGGACTATTTGTTTCATTAGATGCAAAACCTGGTGTCGATTCTTATGCAATTCTACGGCTGGGGGAAGTATCATGCAAAGGCCGGTCAGACACAGACACTGAGTCAGCTGCTGGCAGACAAGAAGTGCACACCGTCATCTTATTATTAAAAAAAAATAGTGGTGGGAGTAATTCATTGTGATGCAATTTTGGTTCCTTTTTTGCTCGACGCTACAGCCTAAATGACAGTTTCAAGAATTATAAAATAAATTTTCTTAAGTGTCAATTAATCCAACCCAATCGCTTTCCTATCGACCGATTGTGTTGATTCAAGTTTCAGGTATTTTAAAATATAAAGTTGTAAAAATGTACAATACAATGATCTTTGTTTTGGCTCCCTGTAGTAAGCCCCTCCCACCGGAAACGATATTAATACGCGTTCAATTCCATGCGCAGTTTCCCTGGGGACAAGGTGGTCTAGAGGCAAGGTGCTCGCCTCTCATGCCAAGGGTCCCGGGTTCTAAACCCGGGCAGTGCAGGCATGTTGGAAAGTGGATTTTTCTCATATTTTCAAGTCCCTGGTCCTATTGGGGGGTAGGATCGAGTAGTTCTTGGAAATTGGATTTTTCTCATATTTTCAAGTCCCTGGTCCTATTGGGGGTAGGATCGAGTACCTAGTCTTCTCGGATAAGGACGAAAAAATTCGGAGGGCCCGTGTGCACGTTGCGCACGTTAAAGATACCTTGGCAGTTGGAAATCGTAAAGAGCAGGCCGAAAGGCCGCTGCCCGGGCAAAATTGAAATTAATAGATTAAAATTTATCCATATCATCTCCCCCCCCCCCCCCCCCCCCGCCAGAACAAGAAATAATAAAACAAGTAAAGTGAGGTGTAAATGCCAAAGGCAGCGAACCTCCTAAAATAAAGACCTCAAATCATGCGCAGTTTCCCTGTCAGAAATGAGTGAGTAGTGCTCTGGAGTGCATGAAATCTGTAGTAAGACTGTAGATTATGGGAAGCTTTGTCGACCAAAAAGAAAGAGAGAGATAGAACGGTGGGTTTTTTATAAGTTTTTAATAAATCTGGGAAGACCCTATTATACTGACTACTGAGCCTGGTCAGAAACAGTCAGCTTCTGCCACTGTCGCTATGGTGGACATTTTGCTGGCAGCATCTGATTGTGTCTGTGACCTGGCTTAGCGTGATATCTCACTTATTTTGTTAAAAGAAAAAAGTATTAATGAAACCAAACTTTTTGATTTATTACCAAAATAAAAAGAACCCCATGCACGCGTTTGACACGCCCCTCCCCCCTCCTCCTCCTTTTCCTCTAAGAGCGTACATAGTTTATGATTGGCCCTAGATTCAGTCACAAGACCGGCAGATGTACCCAGTTACCCTGTAGGTGTCCTTTAGCTGGGCGCGGCTTGAGTTCTGATACAACTGAGATAATAATTACATCAGTATCAGGCTCCCGTATCAGTGACCTGCTGATTCCTTTGCCTGGTTGGTTAGGACTGGTCTGTTCCGCAGTTAAATCTTGCGTCAGGCTGACGAAATGGTGCAAACACAGCTGCTGACGTGTGCTTGGATAAGTGAAATAGGAACATCTGGGGGTGGGAATCTTTCAGTGTGAATGTCACCTACATCAAAGCTGTCGTCATCCGTCATCTCCACTGCAAACATCATCGTCGTCATCGCAACGTTTAGTTAGGACCATTCACGTTCTTGTCCTTATCTTTGACGTGAGGAAATGTTTTCATCCACTTAGAATGAGAACGGAAGAAAGATTTAAGTCATTAAGCAAATGGACAGAAAACAGAAATGAGAAAGAATTCAGGCTCCAAGGAACACACAAAAATTTATCAATGAGCAGACGACCTGCCAACCGCCAGCCCATGTTGACATTATATCCAACAGCTATTGGAGCGATTGTAGTGGAGTTGTAATGCAGCTGTAGAGGAGCTGTTGAGGAGCTGTCAGTAGAGCTGTCGGTAGAGCTGCAGTGGAACTGTGGTGGAGTTATAGTGGAAACTTTGCGGAGTTAAATTGGCGCTCTGATGGAACCGTGGTGGGGCTGTAGTATAATCATACTGGAGTTAAAGTGGAGCTTAGCGGTGCTGAAACTGAGCTGTAATGGAGCTGTAGTGGAGTTTTAGTGGAATTGTAGTGGAACTTTGGTGGAGTTATAGTGGAGCTATGATGGTACTGTAACAGAGATGTAGTGGAACGGTAGTAGAGTTGTGGTGGAGTTGTAGTGGGGCTATTGTGGCACTGTAGTGGAGTTGGACTGGAGTTGTAGTGGAGTTTTAGCCGACCTGTAGTGAAACAGTAGTGGGATTGTAGCGAAGTTGTAGTGGAATTGCATGGAGTTACAGTGGGGCTGTAATGAAATTGTAGTGGAGCTCTAGTGGAATTGTAGTTGAGCTGTAATGGAATTGCAATCTAGATGTGATGGAGTTGTAATGGAGCTATGGTGTAGCTGTAGTGGAGCTGTAGTGGAGTTGTAGTGGAGTTGTAGTGGAGTTGTAGTGGAGCTGTAGTGGAGCTGTAGTGGCGTTGCAGATTCATATAGATACATATAGACAATACTAAATTTTATTCTAACTTTTCATGAACATCCACCCCAGTGTATTAAAAAGTCAATAATAATATTCAAATGTTTTCTCTCTCAAGGTGTCGAAGTCCTTCGCCCCACTGCAATTCTGATCAATGCCAACACATCAAATCTGGCTTATCACAAGATTCAATGTTAGATTTACAAGTAATTAATTATAACAATGTACACACACAGTAAGATTTGCTGTTTAGCCGGATCATACTGGCAAAGACAAGATAAATCAAGGTTGGACAGAAATCACTGATACGAAAACAATCAGATACGAGTTTCATCTACTTACTCCTGAGACAGGTACAGCTGATGGAAATATTTAGATATCTAGACAAATAATAAATAAAGAACAGGGGTTGGGTGGAAAGGTGAGAGGGCAGGTCAAAACTGCTGGTTTTTAAATAACCTAGTTACACTTTAACCCTTTCAGTAGTGAAACAATATTGCTGTTCACTCTTTACTGCTGCATCAATTATGGGTTTTGTTCCTCCATGACTGGCTTTTAAATATAGATGAATAACCTAATTAAGATTCATATTTACCACTGAAAATAACTGAAATACGTGAATCTTAATAAACTGGACTTGGGAAAATCTAGCTTTCATGGCGTCAGTATTCAAGGGGTTAAGCTGCGATTAACTGTTATAACCAATTTCAAACGTATTCAGTTCCCTGCCATTCACTCCTGTATCCCAGCAATCACAACGATATAAATTACATGGGATTTCTTCACGTCGGAAAATGGAATGTAGATAGTGGTAGCAGGAGATTGAAATAGTTTTCAAGACGAAGATCAATTGATAGAAAGCTTGATTTCTCTTCCCTTTGCGTTTTATTGTGACGTTTCTTTATTATTTCTTATGCGAGGCTTTGCAACATACAACTTTTTCTTTTTGTCATATTTGGACTTTGCTTCAAGCCTTGCTGCGATCGTAGTGCCATGATAAGGCATGGGCACACTGTAAACCGACAAGCAGTGAATTGCAGTATGGCCAGTTGCCCAGGGGCCCCGAGGGTTTATGGAGTCTGTAGCGTCCCACTAGTAGGACGATCGATATTTTCTCACCCCCCGCTTGGTGAGTCTCACTCGGCGACCTTCCTCCCCCCTCTCGCCAGCAAGGCCGGTATTTTTCTTTGATGTGGTTTGTTTGTTTCACTGTAGAATATCTAGAAAATCTAGAATGTACTGCAGTGTCCGAGATTACGCTAGGTCGACCTTGAGTGATGTAATGCTGTGACGTGTCTGTGTACGATTGGGTGGCCTGTATGTGTCCCGAACGATCTAGGTCTGTCTCGTGCTTATGGGGCGGTAAAGCCGCTTCCTGAACGTTCCTGGACAGAATATATATAAGGAGGGCCAGGCGAGTAGGATAGGGTGTACATTAGAAGCCATTGTTAAAAATCGGTTACAATCTTTTATTGAAAGGGAGGGAATCATTTCAAACAAACAGGCAGGTTTTCGTAGGAACAGACAAGCACTAGATAATGTAGCCTACTTAGAACATTACATTAAAGCGGCTAGGGGAAGTAGACGTAGCACAGTAGGAGTCATATACTTAGACATGAAATCTGCATTTGATATGGTTAAGAGGGAAGGGATTCTACAAAACCTAAATTTATTCGGAATTAAGGGAAGGTTGTATAATTACATTTTAAACTATCTCACACACAGAACTTTCCAAGTTAGAATAGGACACACATTTTCTGAAACACATGTGCAGCCCCACGGGACCCCCCAGGGAGGAATTCTGTCGCCGATCTTGTTCAACATTGCAGTAAATCATATCCAAAACGTAAAATTACATTCTGAAACTGAAATACTGCAATATGCCGATGACATAGCTATCTTTAGGAAAGGTAAATTGGGCAAAGTAACACGCAGCTCATTACCAAAAGTTTTAGAAAACGAGGCAAACAATATTATTGAACAGTTAGGATATTTGGGATTAAAAGCAAACGCCTCGAAAACACAATTAGTCTTTTATAACTCAAAAAAGAATGGAAAAGTCCAAATTCAAGGCACCCCTGTACATTCCACGTCATCGGCAAAATTTCTGGGGGTCATTTTGGATCGAAATTTAACATATAGGGAGCAGATCGGTGACAGAGCCAGAAAGAGTTTGGGGGCCTTAAATGTAATGAGAAGGATTTCCGGCTGGAGATACGCCGCCCCCTTCAAAACTAGGCTTCTACTCTATAACAACTATATTAGGGCTAGATTTTCATACGGGGAGGAGCTCTATCACACAGGAAAAAAAACTAGCTTAGACAGCCTGGATTCTATACAGTACTCAGCCCTTAAAAATCTTTCACAAATACACAGTGGACCCAGTCAATTAAAATTAAATGCGGCTCTTAAAATACCCCCTTTACATCTGGAAAGAACTAAAAGCATTCTGAAATACTGGGCCAGAACAAAATTAAATCCAGGCAACCCTATAAACATCATCATTGAAAACTATGAAACTGAAATCCAACTTAAACGAAAGCCGCGACTAGACACATTAAGAAATAAAAGTTTAATCCATAACATGATTGATCTATCCCACAAACTCGGGGGCGGTAATCTCCAGCTGGACTGCCACCTCCCACTTCCACCAACCTGGGGGCTCGCGGGACTCACCTTAGACACCGCCCTGGCAGATGAAATCAGTAAAAAACTAGATACACCTACCATTATGAAAGCCAGGGTGTACGAACACATAGAAAGATACTACAAACACACAGAGAAGATTTACACGGATGGGTCGAAGACAGAGGACGGGCGTGTGGGATTGGGCATCTACAGCACAGACACAGACTTAGATAGGTCAATCAGAATCACAGACAACACGAGTATACTCACCGCAGAGCTACACGCAATACAACAAACACTTATAGAATTGGACGCCCGCCGGATCACGGACCGACGGGTGACCATTCTTACAGACTCATTATCAGCCATAAAGACAATACAGACAGAAAGCCAGTCTAACAGCAAACACAACATGATACACAGCATTATCACACTTGTAGATAGGATTTTCAGATGCGGTACAGACGTGGTCCTGCTATGGATACCGGGCCACGTGGGGGTCACCGGGAATGAACGGGCCGACCTCCTGGCTAAGAGTGCCACAACAAAAACAGAAATTTTAAACATTAAACTAGATAAAAGTGACATCTATAGTCTAATTAAAAAACATATAAATGAAATTTGGAAAACTGAATTTGAAGGATACCTAAATCAAAAAGTAAACATAATAAAGCAGATATATCAGAACTGGGAAACATTTGTTATGGATTTTAGCACTCCCAGCGAGCTAGGCCTAAATACCCTAAGAATAGAAACTTATAGACTTAGGGGCAACTTTAATTGTAATCTCTGCGACGTGCCCATGACGACAGAGCACATTCTTTTTAATTGTAAGAAAAATGTAATAGAAAGGAACAAACTCAAAAGGTTATTTAATGAAACGAAAAAACCATTTACATTGGCCGGTGTCTTGTCTCTTGTAGACAATAGTTTTAAAAAAGAAAAAAGGGCCCTTGTCAACAAAATAAATCTATATGTTGACTGTAGCAAAGCTGGCACTCCTGACCTGGCAGATCATGGTAGCAATGGCACCACTCAAAATCCCATCGCGGAATAGCGTGCTGAGGTCGGCCACCGGTGGGGGCCGGAGGCTGGGTGACGCCGTTTCAACCGCGCACGGACTGACAGAGGGCTCGCCAGCTATAGATATAAAACAAATAAATATATACGTAACTACAATATTTTAATTAAAATCTTAAATAAATAAATATATTAATATACAAACACATTGTTTTGTGATATAAACTTATTTTAGAACAGTTATCCTTTTATCTGCCAGGGCCGACAGACTCTTTCTGCCGACCCAGCCATACAGGCAGAAACAATGGCCTCGGATGCCTATTGCACCCGGGACCACCCAACGCAGAGTTTTTAATAAGATCCCTGAAATTATGCTCTGCTGCGGGACTAGTCTTGGTGCCGCCAGGCTCCCTGGCGGCACCAAGAACTAAAGACCAAAATTCAAAAACTCTAGAGCCCTGCTAGGTCCTAATATCTTATTACTTGTTTTAACTGGGGCTCCAGAAGAAAACAGTCAATTAGTGACATGTTATATTGGCTATAAAGGGATCAAACTCCTGAAAGGGACAGTGTCCTGGAACTGCTCCTCTACCTTCCCCTTTTTCCTGTCTTGTCCTTGCCCTTGACTTGGCGCATCCCAAAAATTAATAAATATAAAATACCACGAAGAATGAAGACAACAACAGAAAGAAAGAAAAAAAGAACAACAACAAGAAAGACCAAAGAGAGAGAAAATCAAGAACAGGGGGCCAACAGCACTATGCTGAGGCCCCCGAGAAACAAAAGAACTCATCCGCTAGGATAGGGTGTGCAAACCATGGATGCAGGTCGTAGGTGTAAATCTAGTCGTGGTCAGATATATTATAGTGCCTTCCCTGCTAGGTGTAAGTAACTTGTGGATATCAGCTCGTGTTTACAGTTATTAAAGTTAGTATTAATTGTTCATCGGATCCTGTTATTTATTTCTACAACAGTTCGAGACAGTTTCGTTTTTTAAGGGGTAGACGATCAGTTCATCTGACTCTCCCCATCATAACGTGCTGAAATTTGCATCAACTGTTACAGAGTCCCAAGCTTGCAAATTTAGATTGATTTTTGAAATGGGGAAGACACAACACACATTGCAAAAAAATCTACCCAGGGGCTCATAATGATGGTAAGACGGCCCTGTGCGACAACACAGATTTATTGCTCTTGTCCACAGCATCCACTCCGTTATTTTTACGGACAAGGGCGTACGAAAAATTCCCCTTGCCTCTATAGCGGTGAGGCGCGGAGCGGAACGGATGTATACGGGGGCAAAGAGCGTTGTACGTCATTGTCCGTAAAAAAAAAAATAGCGTAGCAGAGTGGGTGCTCTGGACAAGAGGAGTTACTGTGGTTTTTTGAAATATTTCGATAAAGTCACTGCATTTCTTATCGGTTCAGAAAGTAGTCACATTCTGGCAGGAGAAAAGATTGAACATTTATGTGTCTTTACACACGTTCAGTTAAAAGACTGCTGTTGGCACGAAAGCAGCCGCTGATAGCAGTAAAGCGTTATCACACTATCTTCACGGATTGTTGTTACTTGTACGAACGTACCCCATGTGTTTTACTCTAGTGGTACGTTTCTTAAAGCCTTTTGTGACTCCACAGCTAGAGGGCTCCTCCCTAAATACTCCTAACAACAGCTTTTATTGATCACTCTTTCAAATTTTTGTTTTTTGTTTTCCTCCTGTTTTTTTGGTTGAAAGGGTAGGGGGCAGGGTTAGGGATTCGATAAGATTCAGTGTTGAGGATAAGGACGGGACTAGGGATAGGTAAGTACACGTATGCGCCTCTAACGCAGAACGCTTGGAGTGAGTGAGCACAAGTAACAACAGCCTTAATAGATTGCTGTTGACAGGAAAGGACATGAGCTGTTGATAGCAGTAAAGCGTTATCACACTATCTTTACGACTAGCCGTTTGGCAGTGACAGAAATAAAACGGAAATAGACGCTAATTAAGTCTGCTATTAATACCAAAATGTTTTCAAAAAATCATTTTTCGAAAGCCATTTGATCAATTTTTAACCATGGTAACGGCGTCTATCTAAGATAAACTGCTAAGACTGGAATGTAAATCTTGATTTGTGTTGAAAGTTTAGCTGTTGAAACGGTTGAAGTCGTCGCAACCTCCGGGAAGTGGAAATGTGTGAGAGAAAGGATTCGGAAGGACTTCAAGGTTACTGTGGTATTTACTCAACACATTTAGTGCAGGCACGCACAATGTCCCCTCATATGGCTCATCATACAAGATACAGGTAGACCAGACCTACACTATATAATCGTGCACATATGTCACACACAAATACACACACACACACACACACACACCTACACACACACACACATACACACACACATGGATCACGTGATGTCTGGAAAGCTTTTGGAACATCAAAAGAAAATCCTGACAATCATAAGACTAATATTCATGACAATACACAGCAATTATATAGCGCCCCATCCACGTTCTAATCCGTCTACAACACTTATTTCATATCTTTACTGAAATATACATACACAAAGAAACGCGAACACGAGCACGGATATATCATTTAAATAATTAACAAGCAAAAACAAAACTATTCATGGATATTCAGAGCGTGGAAAGATGACATTTCAGCTGGTTCTTAAATGTCATCGAATGTTCAATCTCTTCCGAAAAGTAGCAGAGAACACCAAATCTGAGGTCGTTATAAAAAAAAAGAAGAAGATTTTTTACCCTTGAAGGAAGTATTGGAAATTTAAATTTCTTTAGTGTCTACAAGTACTGATAATATCAGAGGTTGTGATGATACTAAAAAAAAAAAACAGGGGAAAACTGATTTGGTTTGCGATAGTATGAATCAAAATACTCTCCCCTCTCTCCGTGTGAGACCACATTGTGTAACAGGTCAGACTTTGATCCTGTTACCGGTACAGCATCATGAACTAGGAAATTTCCATCTACCAAGCACTCAAGGATACAAATATTTAAAAAAAAATAAGACGATAAAAAAAAAAGAACCATGTTTTGATATCAACATTGATGTCATTAAGAACTGAAGCGTAGAGCTCTAAATGTGAAGTGGTTCAAACCGTGATGAGATAAGAGACGAGAGGCAGTGGCGTAGGCCTAGTGTGTGAGGGGCCACAGGGGTGATTACTCTTTGGGGTGCAAAATTTCAAAAGAAACAACAAAGTATCCCCCCTCCCCCCACCTCCCATACAGAATTAATTCAGCACACATGTGGTGAGCAAAGACTGAGAGTTGAATGCCGCAGCCATGATAGTCGAAATAAATGCCTTTGGCGCCACATTGTCTTGAATACGAGATAGTTAATTCCGATGAGCAGATTGCTAACTGAACAGCTTTAGATTTAGTGAGGCGCTCTGGGGAAATGATTCACATGTCGCACCCGGCACTTTCGAGATAGAGCCAAAAATAGGTGGATAGGGACTTCCCGGTCCTATCAGTTTTTAACATATAAACGGATTCCTCAATCATTTCTATAGGGCTTGGCAAATGGATTTTAATGAATACCGCCCATGAATATGTTGTTGTTTTTTTGTTGTTTTTTTTTTCATTTTTGCTGATTTTTACGCATTTTTCTCAAAAGTGACTTTTTCTACCTTTGCCACCTTGAAATAGCCATAACTTTCTCCATTCTCAACATTTTTACATGGAGTAAAGCGCATTCTTCTCTCGACAGTTGGTACTTTTACAGTATACCCACAATTCAAGTTTAAAAAATTAGCAGTGTGGACCATTTCCCTGGAGCGCCTCACATATGCTTCCGTGGGTGGAAAAGTGGAAGCTGCAAGAGAGTTTTACTAACTTTTGTTGTGACACTGAGAATATTTTTAACTATCGCGGTTTCAACTGCCAGTTGTGAAAGAAGTTTCTCAAAAATTAAATTGATTTTTTTTTAAAAGTATCGGAGATCTACACTGAGCCAAGAAAGACTGGGTAACCTAGTAATACTGTCAGCTGGGAGAGATTTCAACGTAGAGTTCAATACTATTATTGAAAAATTTGAAAACCAGCCGATTTTTAATAAATTCGAGTATAGCAGCATTAAAAGCATTTTACTTTATTGATATCAATATTCTCTCAAAAATACAGTATACGTCCTTGGGGAGAAATGGGGGGGAGGGGGGGTTCAACATTGGACTGGTGAAAGGGACTTCGGGAATGCTAAAGGGTCCATGGGTCAGGTGCGGCAATACTTACCTTGGCCCTGGCGCTGGCAAACCCACGCCACGCCACTGACAAGGAGTTGAGGAATGTACTCACGCCTTGGGCACCTGTTGCTTTGCCTATCTCTATCCCAGCCCAGGTGTTGGTTCCACAATCTAGTGATGGAGTGAGGCATGTGTCGATGGTTCTCTCATATACCGGAAGTTGTGTCTGGAACCATAAGTAATTGCTTAATTAAGTATACGCAGTGAATAATTATTTCCTGTTGCTAGCACTGAAAGGATGCGCGAAATTTTATAGCGTACCTCTTCAATTTCCTCCGCTTTTTGTTGTTGTTGTTGTTTGTGCTCTTTCCTTCTTTCATTCTTTGTTTGTTCGTTTCCTTCTTTCTTTTATACAGCTTTATTCCTCCATGAGAGGTGTCTTTATTTTCTCGCCCCCCTCTCCCCTCCACTTCAATACAAAGATATAAAATCACACGCATGCCCAGACCAGAAGTTTGAACAGGAGAAGAGGAGCCGGGGAGAAGGAAGAGGGAAAGGGCGCATAACGAAGAAAGAGAAGCCAAGAATTTCAACAACAAAAAAAAATAAAAAAAATGAGGGGGTCCCTGGGTACAGGTGCAACTCGGGGAGAACCACTTTTCCACAGCCCACTACAAAATATCAAAGATTTATAATAAAGTCACCCTCACGCCAGACTTCACACCAGTTTCCCATCTCAGCCATGATGAGATTGCTGAGTACACTTTGATAGGGCAGGTGGGTGGATGCCACTTGTGAGCGTCAGTTTGGTGATAGTTCCAGTCAGGAGCTGAGCGCGGTAAGGAAGGCGAGAGAATTAACGGTAGAAAGTTCAGTAACTATTCGAAGGCTACGTTGAGTTCGGCAGCTGAAGGATTAAAACGCAGTTTAAATATAAATATTGACTTATTTAAAACGTTTACGTGTTCAATACATGGCAATACATCAAGCTAATGCGGCTGAACTGATCTCCCAACTGTGAGTCATATTCTTTATTGATTTAGTTTATTTATTTATTTATTTATTACCTGTCTATTTATCTGTCCATTTTATTCATCTAATCCACCGCTATTTTATAACTGTAGTATACATAATTATATAATATATATGTTTGGTCCGAACAGTTTAAAATTCTGTCTATATATTAGAGCATTCACTTACTGTTTCCTTAGAGATTTGCACAAAATTGTCCCGCACTTCGTTCTTTTTGTTCGACAGTAATTAATAATAATAATAATACACAGCATTTATATAGCGCTTGATCCCGTTAACAACCAGGCTCCAAGCGCTTAACAACATTTATATCATATAATCTCATGTACGATAGACAGACATACTCAGGAAAGACCAAAAAAAAAAAAAAAGAACATTCAGGGTGTAAAAATTTGACTCTTCAGCTGATGAGTTTAAAATGTCATAAGATTTTCAGTCTCTCTCAAAGACAAAGGCAGAGAATTCCAAATTTGAGGCCCTTGAAAAAAAAAAAGGGTTTTCACCCATGGTCTTAAGGGACATCTTAGGAATTCTAAACTTTTTAGTGTCAGCAGATGATTTAAGATACCGTGATGGTACATAAGGGATCTAATTATTTTTATGTTTTCAATTATTTTAATGTTTGACACTCTGGTTATTTTTAAATCTCTTCATTCAGTCTTTGGGTTATTTTTGAACCTACTGTGATCGAAGTCTTAATGCCCAGCCTATTTGAATAACAGAACTCCTCTGAAAGCAATTGTTCAGTACGATTATTTTAAGAAAATATGATTTATCGTTTACATCAAGTTTACTTGTTAATAACAGATTTGGAATGAATGATTTTTGACATTGTTATGGTTTTACATGAACTGTTGTGAAGTTGTCTTCATGCTGTCTCCTGGGTGTTGCTTACAAATGAGCAAACAAGATATCGTATCTATAGAACCGCCGTATGTTCGAATCATTTGATTAGCGAACTAGATAATTTTTATTTGACCTTAGCGGGCGACGCGGAGATCAGAGATAAGTTTTATTTCGAAGCAGCAAAGGCAACAAAATTGTTATCTCAAGAACTAAGAAGTTTAGATTGATACGCATGATTTTTAAATATATTTTTTTTTATACCTCTGATTGAATTTGACATTAGCATCACCTGAGAGCTACAGCAAATAATATTCTATTGTTTTCATGTTTGGAGGTTTACTTTAAATTTAGAGCATTCAGACAAGCAGAGTGACCGAGCACACCCCCAAATTCACAAAAACATGATTTCATCGACATTTTGATGCAATTTTATACAACGCGATAATTCAATGTTTACAGTGGGAAGTGTCACCGAACTACCGAAAGATAGCATGACACGTGAAGAAGAAAGTTGTGTTTTTTTCCAACACAACGAGGACATGAAAAACTAGGAATTGGAAAGTCTGTTTCATATGTTCGGAACGCAAACGGTAACGAAAACATCAAAACTCCATCAAATAGTAAAAAGAAAGAATGTTTCCATGTGTACGGAAATGGCACAAAAATATTCTATTTTATTACTTGATGGATTTTCGACCGTTTCCGTTTCCGCACATATCAAATTAGGCTGCAACTTTAGACAAAACAACTCGCCGAGGGAAAGGTACGGTTGAACTTCGAGACTGTGCCTTCGATGCGCATAACACGATTATTATACCCAGAATTTCATTCGTCCATCGCAAACTATATTTTTAGAATGAATTTAGATGAAAACCGCATGTTTTTAGGTTTCGTGGCTGTTTCAGATTCCGCCCCGTAAGTTTTGCAATTCGCTCTTAAGTATAGATCATTAATTTGCTCATCGGATTTGTCAGAAACACAGAACAGATAACCAGGTTTTACTGAATATCACCTTGATTCTCGCAGAAGTACATGAGTTTCATTGCTGGACCTTAAAAAACTCTATAAAAAAAAATTAAATATTGATAAATTCCTGATATCATTATTCAAAAAAAAAAAAATGCTCCCAGTGACACCTCGAGTGCTTCATTCTGTATACTGTTAAAGGCTGAAACAAAGAACGCAGGACACACTGTCAAACTTCATATATCCCTTTCAATCATCGAAAAACAAAAGGTGAGGGGAAATGCCGAAGTCTTTGGCCTCTTGAGGTTTTTATGTCTTTGTGTACAGACAACACGGTGTGAGTTGGTAAACAAACGAGCATGTACTGTAATGACGTACACCTGAGCTGTCGGCATTCCCGACCCATGATGAATCACATCATCTGCATGATGAGCATTCTTGCTGCATGTGTGCACCCTGCGCTTGTTGCGGCAAGTGGGCGAATTAAAGGAGAATGGTGTAATTAGGTGGTAGAAAAACAAGTATTTTTGAGTCAGCTCAACGCTTGTTATAAGAATGTGATTTGTTTGTGCATAAAAACTAGTATAGTTAAGTCGATTCATTCTTTATTTATTTGTCGTATTAATTATTTCTTCATGTATCCAGATCTGCATGTCCATCTATCTATCTATCTATCTATCTATCTATCTATCTATCTATCTATCTATCTACCTATCTTCTATCTATCTATCTATCTATCTATCTATCTATCTATCTATCTATCTATCTATCTATCTATCTATCTATCTATCTATCTATCCATCCATCCATCCATCCATCCATCCATCCATCCATCCATCCATCCATCCATCCATCCATCCATCCATCCATCCATCCATCCATCCATCCATCTATCTATCTATCTATCTATCTATCTATCCATCCATCCACCCATACATCCATCCATCTATCTATCTGTCTATCTATCTATCTATCTATCTATCTATCTATCTATCTATCTATCTATATATCTATCTGTCTATCTATCTGTCTATCTATCTGTCTATCTATCTGTCTATTTATCTGTCTATCTATCTATCTATCTATCTATCTATCTATCTATCTATCTATCTATCTATCTATCTATCTATCTATCTATCTATCTATCTATCTATCTATCTATCTATCTATCTATCTATCTATCTATCTATCTATCTATCTATCTATCTATCTGGGGTTGTAGGTCTTTATTTTTGGACGATTGCTGCTCCGGGCATTGACACGGTCCGTCTGTTTAGTTATTTATTTATTATTTAATTCTTTTACTTATTTATCTGTTCATTTATTTAGTTACCAGCTAGTCATTTTACGGCTGATTCATTCATTGGTCATGATGTGTCTGTTACGAAAAGAACGAATGTGAAGAAAATCGAGAGAAAGCCAATACCTAGTGGGTCTCAGTTTATGACTGAGATTGACTCATCATTCTGGCTGTCGCTTTTAGTTTAAATTTTTCATGTTTAGTAGTGCATAAAGATCATATAGTATACAGCCATCTGTGAAAATTCCACTATCTCAGGACAGTTATTGTTGAACAAGCATGATTATCCCTTCGATGGTGGGGAAAACTCGAATGAATTTTAAATAGAAAGGTGGTGAATCCTTAAAAAGTTATGAGACAAATCCACAGCTTCATAATTTAAATATTTTTTGTACGTTATTATGTCTAATTACTCCTCAGCACATTTAATCCACAAACTGGATCTGTAAAAACCAAACTCATTCCATTATTTTTCATCTTCAAAAGTTTTATGACGGTACTTCCAGCCTTTTGTTGTAATTGTTGTTGTTGTTGCTGCTGTTGCTGTTGTTGTTTTCTCGAAAAGTGAGAACATAGCCTCCAAGTTACCAAATTATAATGGTAGATATTAGTGCGAGGCACCTTCAAAGAATTGACCTTTACATGCCATGCACGTAAAAGACTTTTTTCTCAATTGCAGTTAACATTTATGTGACATCGGCACGACCCAGAGCTGGATGTGAGCTCTTCAGTTCTCACATTTGTCAACATTCTGGGTGTGCTGAGTTCAGCGTTGCTAATGATAACTTACTGAACTCTTCAATGCTAATCTTTTTTGCTTGATAGATTCACGTGTCACCTTAACCTAGAACCTTGATTAGCAAAGATGTAAATGGTGATAAAATTGGTTTTTTTGTCTTTGTTCTAATTTTGTCTCAGGTTATCACGTTAGGCCATGACACTCAATTTTGAAAGAGTGTTATCTTTGGTAGTGCAGATTAGTTTTGTATCAAGGTTTTCGCTGTGTTTAATGAAAGCTTACGGTACTAATACTAAATCACTTTGCACTTAGGCTTTACAAACTCCTTAAAGGTGAGCTATATTGTTCTGGTTTATCGTATTATTGTTTTCTTTCTGGTTTAGCGGCAGGGTAGAGGCAGTGAAAGGTCAAGGAATGATATTCACATGCCTTTTATCTTTACCAAGGTACCTGTCGCGATGTGGGTTAGATGGGGATATTTCGACTGACACTCTTTCGAGGTCCGCTCCCACAATCGACGAACACACAAAAAAAAAATACTTGCACTCTAAAAACTAAATAAATCAATTGCTTTGATTTTTAGCAGAACTGTAGGGCAGTTTAATTACAGGAATTAATGTAACAAATATAATTATAAATATAAATATCAATTCAAAGGCAACTGAATCTAACTAATGAAACTACAGCTTTCTATGGACACAAAAGAATGGATGAACCAAAACAAACTAAAGCTAAATGAAGACAAAACAGAAGTTATGATTATTGGAAAGAAAAGACAAATTACTGCAATTAAAAATGTAAAATTAAATCTTGGTGAAAGCACTGTAGCAAACATGAATAAAGTTAAAAACTTAGGCACAATTTTAGAATCAGATCTCAGCATGGAAAATCAAATAAGTTCATTATGTCGATCATTAATGTTTCAATTAAAAAACATCAGCTCTATTCGTCCATTCATATCCCAAGAGGCAACTCGAATACTTATCACTTCACTTATGTTTTCAAAGCTTGATTATTGTAACTCTCTGCTCTTTGGAATTCCGAGCAACAAAATAAAACGCCTTCAGATAATTCAGAATAATGCAGCTAGACTGATTTTTAGAAAATCAAAAAGAGAATCTGCCTCAAGCCTTATGGACCAACTTCACTGGCTTACTGTTGAAAACAGAATAAAATTTAAAGCTGCAGTTTTGGTTTACAAATGTCTTGAAGGTTCAGCTCCCTCCTATCTTTCGGAACTTTTGAAAAAACATGAGTCTGATAGATTTTTAAGATCTACTACAGAAAACAAACTGGTTGTTCCCAGGTGTAAAACATCAAATTATGGAGATAGAGCTTTTAGTTGTTTTGGTCCCTGTGTGTGGAATTCTTTACCACAAGAGGTTCGAAATTCTGCCTCTCTAAACATATTTAAAAACAGGTTAAAAACATTTCTTTTTAAAAACTGAATTTTATAGCTTGCTATGGATGTATAAAACTAGTTTGTCTGTGTGTGTGTAAGTTTATTTGAATGTGCTTTTATGATTTTTTACTGTGTACAGCGCCTAGAGCTTTTAATGTTTTAGTCCTGGCGCTATATAAATGTATATATTATTATTATTATTATAAAGACTAACGTATTCAATCTAACTACTTGCAGGTCATATGAGTTATATGCCAAATAGAATCCGCGCACGTGGCGACGGATATAACAGTTTAAATTCTATTAATTCAATGAGACATGTTATGATATGGACATTTCCTCTAGACACGCCATGGAGAATGCTTGTACAACCATGCGTTGTCTGGCGGTAGCTCTGAAACTGTCTTCAAAAGTAAGTAGAACGGTTCACTTTCATCATTACAAATTAGTATGGACTCTCACCATGCGGCCCTCACTGGGAGTGAGAGCGCTGGATGTAAACGCTGTGGGTTTATATCAAACCAAGTAGCTTAGGCTCTGGAGCTTTAAATCAGGCTCCTCACAATGGACTGCTCAACTGCGTCTCTATGTCTCTCATCTGGCTGAGGACTATCGCCGACCACCTCGTAAATGGATTGTCTACATGTGGCCCAGAACTAAGTTCTGTATGGCCTTAAATACTGGTCTGCATCTGCAGCTTACCGTCTAATTCCTGGATTGTGATTGGTGCAACCACTTCTAGCTCAGCTGCCGAACTGAGTTATTTTAAGTAACAGCCCTACGCAACGACCTTGGGTCGACATCAAAGGTCGAATCACCCAAGACAATAAAATGTAATTTTATAGCAATAAATTCTTAACATGTTCAAAACCCCGAGCTTTTACTCTGGATCACGGTATTTTCTGTACGTCAACAGACATCTCAATAACATTTAATTCCTACTCACCCCTTCCCTCTTTACTAAACCTAGTTCAAAACACGAGATATAAAAAGTGCTCTGTCATGCACACCTACGCTGTCCGTCTATCCTTCCCCACACCTTCTGTCTATCTATTATAAAAAAAACTGTTCAAAACAAATTGTTTACGAGACCAAGTTATGCTGGCTCGCACAATAATTACGTTTGTAAAAATTACTCACTGCTCTCTCACAAAAATTTTGTCAGTGGAAACATTTATGAATTAAATCTGTTCTTGACAGTACCCATTGCCTTACATAGACATTATCTATTATATTATAATAATTTTTAAAAGAAGAAAATTCCGAAATGGTGTCACGTACATGGGTCTTATTTCTGCACGGATTCACTTGAACTTTTCAACACAGTTTACTTCCAGATTGATTATAATTGTTGAAAACTATGCAGACCCACGTATTGTCTGTGAATATTAGGGAAAAAATATTTTTTCCGACAATTTTGTTTTCTCGGCGGTCGGTGTTACAAAAAGATGAAGGCCGAGAGACCGACTCACTAAATGTGCCTGTTAGACCCAGCTTGATGCCAACGATTACAGCTTTTCCCATATTTTCAGACAGTTTCAATTTCTGGCCGTTCATATTGGAAACAAAATTACGCCCGTCTTTCATTTTTTCTTTCTTTCTTTCTCTCTTTCGTCCTTCATCATTTGAAAGTTCTTTAGCCGAACCAGCAATGTAAACTAACTTAACAACAGTAAAAAAAAACACCAAGGCAGCTCTAGTTGGTTCTGCAGCGTCACTGAAGGGTCACAATGCTCCGTGGGCACCGTACCCACTGACTTTCCTCTCCCACCGCCAGACCACACACAGCTGCAGTGATCTCGCATTCTCGGCCTTACTTCAGCTATTATCGTACTTAACTGATAAAAGATCAGCTGACAAGAAATACATCTCGTAAACATTTCATTCAATATAAAGTCCCATATCTGTTGGATTTGTATGACATGACAGATTTCCAAGCTATCTCAACCTGATGTACATTACTCTGTCCTCAAGCAAAATAAAAACAGAACTACTGCAGATGTAACTGGTAAGGTAAGAGAAAAAAAAGCATTCACGACCAATATGATTTAAACATATTTTCAATTTTCCTTGAGGTTTTTTGGCCCTTTTCAATGCTTGTCTAATCGAACCACCATACGCATTATGAATATTTTTCCATACTTTATTTCTACGCACATTTTCCTGCATCTAAACCGGCACCGCTATACTGAATCATTTGTCCTCTTTTCATTTAGCGATTACGTCACTATAAAATTCATGTATTTATGATCTATTGGTAGACCTGTTTGTGGCCAGTATGTCATTGTTACGTCAGAAATTGTAATGTCTAGTTTATCGCTTCCAGGTAGGTCAGCTGACCAGAATTCACCAGTGCGAGAGGGCGGCAGGAAACAACCACCAATACTTGGACATTTAAAAGAATGAGATTGCACTGTGATAGTCAGATAGTGGTGTTTGCTGGCAAGCCATTCTCCTCTGATGTAAAAGCTGTAGAAACTGTTGTTCTGATTGGCGAACTCAGTGATAAAAATATACTGATGCATTTATCGTTCTCTGTGTCTTGAAAATTCTGGACTTCATGAATTGTCAATGCGATATACATACCACATAAAGACTCAACACAGATGTGCATCAGGCGCATTTTTTGTGCAAGATTTAGAAACTTGTACTTCTTCGGTAATATTCTGAACATCAGGGATTCTTTGAAATAGGCGTTTTCAAAATATACGACTGTTTTGAGAAAAGTTTGAATAAGCGGACATACAGAACTCTCAGGGCAGTGTTTGGAAGGGACGACCTGAGTGGATCTCTATTGATTGACAGGCGAATTCTGTGTGTTGATCTGGAGAGCTAGACACCGGACATTTAGATCTGTACAGAGGATGGCAGCCAAAGGACTCTTTGTGACAGTCTGCCTCGTATGCTTAAGTTTTCAGCTCCAGGTAAGGGCGTGATTATTGTATGGACAATGTTGTTTTTTTGCACAGCACTTTATGATTGCGTTTTATATTGAAATCATTGAGAGACAGAAATAATGCTTAATTAACCGATCACGAAATTGACAGATAGATACACAGACAGATAGACATACTGACAACAGACAGGCAGGCAGACAGGCAGGCAGATAGATAGATGGATAGATAGATAGATAGACAGATAGATAGATAGATAGATAGACAGATAGACAGACAGACGGACGGACGGACGGATAGATAGATAGATAGATAGATAGATAGATAGATAGATAGATAGATAGATAGATAGATAGATAGATAGATAGATAGATAGATAGATAGATAGATAGATAGATAGATAGATAGATAGATAGATAGATAGATAGATAGATAGATAGATAGATAGATAGATAGATGGGTTTTTGTTTTCTACGTTCTTTGACACGTTTCTGTAAAAATCATTTTAGCTCTTGGTACTGGCTGAAAGAGTGGAATTGAGGGCAGACTCTTGTGTGGCGTGCTAATGGCTTTCTGTGATTCCTTTCTTTCCTTCTTATGCTGCACTGAGTTTGAGCCCAGGCTGTTTGTTTTGAAATTTTCCTTCCAGTGAGAGCATCCAGAAGCTCTATCAGAGATAGGTTGAGATCCCAAGGCCCACGATGTGAGTGCCTGAAAAACCCCTCACTGGGAATCGAATCTAGGACCTCTGTAATCTAGATACGTTTCAACTGCTTTTTTACTTCTGTTCACGTATTCACAGACTTCGGAGTGCAGGAATCTCCGTGATGGAGATGACAACTACACAGGTGATCTGGACGTTACGCATCGTATCCACAGGGTCAGAACGGACAGTCTGAATGCTCGTGAGAGAAATCAGAGAAAACGAGGTAAATATTTTATACTTAACCTAGAGTAGTGAGTGGATGTGGGGAAGATGGGAGGGGGAGAAGGAAATGGAACACTACAAGGACGGGATGGGGTGGGATTAGGATGGAGATGCAACTAGCCTGGGGTGGATTAGAAGGAATGTGTATCAACTCGCCAAACTTTCTGCATTAGTAGCCCCAATCTCAACAAAACACGAACTAAAGAAAACGTAACAGCAAGCGATGCTCGGAGTCCATCGATTAAACTCAGAGGTCTGTCCTCTCCTATTGTGATTATTATTCTTAAGACAACATATTTTACGAAATCGTATTATATTCACATTTCATTATATACATAAGAAAGAATAATATCTGCGGATTGTAATATCTTTCAAATGTCTTTAAAAGATATCCTCAAACTTGATTTCTAATCCAAGAAATTTCAAAACATATCATACATAAGCCCGTGTAACCTATACTGATTTCACACCTTTAACGACAGTATGGAAAGGAAAAAGCTAAAGACTGTGCACAAGGTGGATATATCACGCAGAATCCGCATTATCCCTAACTCTTCCCCCTGGGGACACCTGGTGTTTTCATTAGTGAAAGGAGATAAACGTGAAACGGATGAGATGGAAGCCAGGGATTAAAACCGCCCCAGCGCTTAGATCTTGATCGTTTCACTTACTGCGCATGTCATAATGGAAGTCATTGGGAAGTGATCAAAGGGTGGTGAATCCTGAACTGGGAAGTGTTGTTGCTGGTTTTTTATTTGTTTGTTTGTTTTGTTACACCTTTTCCCTTTCCATTCCAGGTAGTCAGAAATGACCGTGTATTGTTTACATTCTTGCAATTTTCTCAGTTCGTTTCACGGTACGCCTGACTCTGCCAAATCTAGAGATGACCAGTGACTTGAAGGACAGGAACAGTGACCGTTACAGGAAATTGACCAAACGTCTGAGAGCCGATCTAGAGCGGCTGTTTGTTAAAACCCCTGGAACTCAGCGAGTTTATAACATGAGATTCAGGTGAGGATTTTGACCATTCCAATAACTAATGATGATTGATATTTCTATTAAAATTATTATTAACTATAGTTGTGGTAGAAGTAATAGTGGTAAATCGTGGCGTCGTGTCTGTGTAGAGGTCATGATACACTGCTTACAATAGCTTCTGTGGCGGTGGTTGTGGTGGTAGTGATGGTGGTGAAAGTAGATTCCAGAAAGTAATCGGGAGTTTGAATACTCGTGTGTGGGTATAGTTATCTTCCATTAATCCCCTTCCGTTTTCCAGCAAACCGATGTCCCGACCAGTGAAACTTGCCAGCAGTAATCGGATTGATACATCAAATGTAGCTGTAGTCGATCCAAATCAGAAACTGTCTCAGTCATCCGCATCCGAGGACGAAGAGGAAGCAGCAAATATAGACCTGGCCAAATTACCATCACCCTCTTCATCATCATCATCATCGTCAAAAAATCTGGCAGAGGATGTGGAATGGGATTCATCGTCATTGTCATCAGCTGAATCATCCTCTTCCTCCACATTCCTATCGCTAACCGAACAGCGGTCGACGTCACCGACATTCAGTGTCAGGGGAGAGGAAAACACAGCATTCACACCACACGAATCCGAACCCAAACATTCGCCAACGGTGAGTGAGTGGGGTTTTTTTTAATTAGTATTATTTGACAGTATATCTACTATTATAAGCTGGTTAACTTGGAAGCAATGCCCCCCCCCCCCCTTTTTTAAGAAAACATATTGGTATGAAAGTTCCAGAGATGAAACGTAATGAAATAAGCCAAGTCTTTACAAACTAGTTTGTGGATAAATTGTTCTGGAGCGTAAATTAGACAGAAATCATGGATGAGTGAATTTCAGTTTCTAACACATGTACCAGTTGTTGTAAAAGGTTTAAATTTCTTGGAGTTGCTGTGGCAGTTATGAAGTCCTGGATGGTCAGATTTTACTCATGTTGAGCCCTGGGTATCTACGGTTACATATTATTAGTCAGGCAGTCAAAATATATTTTTTATTGTTGTTTTCGTTGTTATTCTTGTTGCTGTTGCTGGATACTAGAAAGGGAAGACTTCCGACTGAAACTCATGTGTGTTTTAACAACAATGGCAGACAGGCACCACCACACAGAACTGGTGTTCTAAACAATTTTCACCTTGTCATTTATTTCTTAGAGAGTACTAGAAAAAAAAAAAACGGTTTTATGATAAAGAAATGGTTGGAAGGCAAGATGAAAAATACTTTTAATATTACCTTACTGTAAGAAAATATTGCCATGAGCTGCATCGGGAAGTCCTCCTCTGGCATGTAGCTCTTACTGCTCATTTCCATTTCTCCAGAGACTTTTTAAATCATGTTTTGTTTCTGTTGTTTTTCGATTCAACTTTTAGCCTTCATCGCCTCCAGAGGATGGGTCTTTCAACGTGCCGTCGATTACAAGAAGCTTCAAGGATTGTTTTGGCCCTGTAGATGAGCAAGGAAATTACGTCATAGAACTGAAGTGTTACGTCCAGGCCTACTCGAAACTGTTGGAGTAAGTTAACATGAGAAGATTTTTCTGTCTCGGGGGTCTCAGCCGAAAGCTGTTGGCCTCATGTTCTTGATTGTTGTTCCTGGTTTTCTTTCGTTTGTTTGTAAGACAACATGGGACTGAATGGTTTTGCTACATATTATGCATAGGTCCACCTGGACTCCAAAGCAAACAATATCGTGGTGCATAAAGATCCGCGAGTACACTGTCTTGTGTACCCAGGGCTGGTTTTATGAGAGTAAGACAGCCTGAAAGTCCCGAAGTTTTCAGTGCCAAACCATGCATGGAAAGCACTTTTTGCTTAATGTTTCAGTTTTAGCTTTTTGTGACTTCGGCACGATATAGAACTCAAGCCTTCAAATATATATGTGTAATAGTTATCACAACAAGATTCTACGGTAAGCACCACCTTTATTTACCTTCACTATAGTCCACATTGCCATAAATATGGCATGCAGTATTCATGGGGATAAAAACGTGCTTTCAATGAGAAAGGGTGAAACTCGAAAATGAGTACATACATAGATTGAACAGTCTTTACTCACTTTGCGAAACATTCCATCTGGTATACATTCTTTTCCTTTTTTTTTTTCAGTCTCTTCTAAGAAGCTCAAATAGCCTACAAAAAATTGACAGACCAACAAACTCGCGTTTTCACGGTTGTTCTAGAGAAGTCGTCCTTCATTCAGAAGCCATGCAACATTCACAATCTCTAAATCCTTGTATAGATTGTGTTTGTTGTGTATGTGTGCGTGTGTGAGAGAGAGGGGGGAGAAGGAGAAAGTGTGTGTTTGTGTGTGTGTGTGTGTGTGCGCGCGCGCTTAGAAAAACGATAACCAGCATGAATCTGAAATTATCTCAAATCTCAAATTTTACATAAACGCTGGACTCACAAGAAGTTTTTATATCCATTCACAGAATCTTCAACCTCCTTGGCTCAGTTTTCTCTTTCGCTGGCGACGATGTTCGAAGCAAACTGGACAAACTTACCCGTCTCCGCCAGCGAGACATGGAAACCTCCGACAACCACTATGAAACCTTCCAAAACATGTTTGCCTATGAGTTTTCGCAGGAAGGGGCTAAAGCCGAACGGGAAGGCGTTGACGCAAACAGGTGGATACATCGAGCTTTGAGATTTATCTCTGGTGTGGTCAGAGCTGCTGCAGAGGAAGACGACAGTCAGAGTATGCAGTCGAAAGCCAGAGAGATTTACGACAGAACTATGGCGCCTCATCACGACTGGTACGTCCGTATGGGCGTTTACGTGGCGCTAGTGGCTGTGCCATCTCGTGAATATCTCATGACGAAGATGAACGTGCCGGACAATGCCCTGGGAGCACAGCAGATATCGGACTTGACGAGTGTTATAGATGCCGTGTACGATGAAGTTGAGAAACTGTACGTTCGGTATACCCATATAGAGAGCACATAGTGTTGAGAGTGAAACAGATGTTTGGATCGCAGTCACAGTGAAACACTGAAACACAATCTCCTCATGATTGTTTAGTTACATGAACATAATATTAACCCCAGGGCGGTCTGAACACCATTATGGGCTTCTGGACAGATTCTTTTGTGAAGCAAGGGATTTTCTTCCCCGTTCCAAAAGCCAATGTAAAATCGCATGTACTTGGCGCCCCTGGGCAAGTGTCCAATGTACCCATGTATATTGACGGCTCTGATTAACCCTTTGTCTACTGACGCCAGGAATTACGGATTTTCTGAAATCTTATTCATGCGTAGATCCAGTTGATTTTTGTTTTCATGCATAGATACATTTTTTTTCAATTATATTGAACAGTAAATGTGAATGATTAGGTTGATCTGTATTTCAAAGTTGGTAATGGACGACGAAAGCTTACAACTGATGAGGCAGTGCTCACAACAGTATTGTATCGGTACTGAAAAGGTTAAACAAGTCCAGGGTTGTCTGATCGACAGAGAACAGGTCAAGTTCAAGACGTTAACAATAAAAAGTGAACAAAAATCTGGTCGTCTTAAGTCAAACCTGACACAAATTGTACACGGGTTAGATCAGATGCGGAACTGGACATGCATGGCGTCACCTCTTGTTGACCTATGAACATATACACCGAGAAAGACGGAGAGGAATGAATTTTATCTTTTTGTTTGTTTGTAAACAACCTGTATTATCTGAAAAAATGGCCCAGGCACAGAATGATCTGAGAAAGTGATTTGAATTAAATGGTCTTACGTAATACGGCAATAGAAATGTACAATGTATTACTAGTCTGAGATTCCAGTTACTTCTTTTAGTATTTATTACTATGGTTATTGTAATCAATGAGATAATGGTGGTTTAGCGAATGTAATTGTTTTTATGTGCCGCTAAAGGTGCGAGGACGCCATTTTCCTCACGCTTGTGGCAAAGAAATATGTTTGTGTTTGAAAGTCATGGAGTAATAGTTGGATAGGCGGACGAATTATGATAGTTCGTTTGGGCGAATGGATGACCTTTTGTGTTGATGATTGCTTTGGATGAATGGATGTGTTAATGATTACTGTGGACAAATGTATGTGTTGATGGTTAATTTTGACGAAAGGATGTCTTGATGGTCAGTTTGGACGAATTGATGTATTGATCATTACTTTGGTCGAATTAATGTGCTGATGGTTAGTTTGGACGAATTGGTGTGTTAATGGTTACTTTGGACGAATGGATGTGTTACTTTGGGCGAAGTGATGTGTTGATGGTTAGTTTGGACGAATTGATGTGTTGATGGTTAATTTGGACAATGAATGTGTTGATGGTTACTTTGGACAATGGATAATTTTTTATGTTTATGGCTGCGTTGGATGAATTAGTGCGTTGATAGTTAGTTTGGACGAATGGATGTATTGATAGTTAGTTTGGAGAATGGGTGTGTTGAAGGTTACTTTGGACAAATTTGTGTATGTGTATGTGTTTTTATGGTTATTCGGGTAGTTACAGTTATTGTTTATATCACTCAGTAGAATTCATATACATGTATCTGTTGTATGACAATATCATTACAAGATGCTTGATAGTATTTAAAACTTACTTTTTTTTTATCATACAGTATTCATTAAAAGGAAATAGTTATGAACATCATGTCTGGTATGGTGGTTTCACTGAGAAAGTCCATCCTGCATACACACACATACAAGCACACACGCAGGCACACATACACACACGCGCGCGCACGCACACTGAAATTCAAACACTCACACACAACCACACACTACTTCACAATGTCTCAGATGGACTGAATAACTTCTTCATTGTCTGAATGACATTTCACAATCACATGATAGCTGGTCACTGGGACAATTTTATTAGTAGAATAACCTTCAAATGGATAATGGAACAGGGAGGGAGAGGAGCATTTATGGGGATGCCCGATGTGCTAGGATTCCAATTCCCATCATCAATCAATCAATCAATCATAGAAAAAAGTATTTTTTACAAAAACCGGATGCGAAAACTTAAGCTAATACAATGATACGAATAAAAAGTTTTAAAAAAAACATAACACCTAAATATCCTTTTATTGGACACTCATGCCGTTACTTTTCTGGTTTAAAAACAATCGTTAATATTACCGGTATGTATTTTTTACAATTGACATTTGACTGTTTCTGCTGCTTTAATCCAAACTTGCATTCTGTCCAGAAAAGTAGACATCTTATTATACAAATTGCGACCTTATTTCATGTTTGTTCTATCTCCATTTTCTGAAAAACTGGAGATCTTTTAGTATGTAGAGGACGTATAACAAATGCACGCACTGACACTTGTTTAAAATGCGTTGTAGCACTTATCAAGCTGTTTCGCAGTTCCGATTTATTTTAACTCCTTATATACTAAAGCCGCTGACCTTGAACGTCGAATTTCTCAGTTGCGCAAAAAATGGAGTTGGAATAAACGAGAACAAAGGTCGCAAAATGTTGTCATTGCTCCCAGAGAGTATAGACGTATAGAGAGGTTTCACTATTGGTCGATTTGCACTGCATGCGAGACACGGGAATCTCCGCGAAACCATTGTTAGCATGGAGCGGAAAGTAGGTCGCTGCGGTAAACAGTTCCGATTTGTGAATTTCCACGGGGCGTTAGAGCTTACAAACGGCTCTAAATATAGTTTCAGTCAGCCCAAAAATATGAACAAACCACAGTAAACAGATATGCCCACTATCTTTGGTGAAGGCGATCTCTTTCAATTCTTCAATTTTCTTGTTTACCACAGAGACCTAGTTTCTCGATTTGGCGGAAGTGAGATCTCTCTATAAATCTATAGGCCTACTCTCTGGCAAGGCACTCACAGGCGACCTTTTCCAGTTCACATCGAAGTCATTTATAGATAGATACAAAATAAAGACAGCGAACAGGAAGCAGTCAAAAGAAGGCAAGAGATGGCACCCCTAGAGAGACTGTGCGGTGTGTACGCGTAGATCTATAACATAATTTTAAAAATACATAGCATTTTTACATAGCGCTTCATCCCGTTAACAACCAGGCTCTAATCTGAGCCTTACAACATTTGTATCATACAAATCACACACACAGTACACAGGTAGGCTATACTCAGGGAAAAAACAAAACAAAAAACTAGATGGACATTCAGAGTGTAAAAACAATTACTCTTTAGCCGATGTTTAAAAGTCATAAAAGTTTCAATGTCTTCAAAGACAGAGGCAGAGATGAGAATTCCAAATCTGAGGCCCTTGAAAAGAAAAAGATTTTTCATCCAAAGTCTTTTAAAGTTATTAATCTGTGGTAGTTAATGTTACAAGTTATTAAGGAGTAATAACCAAAGCAGCAACACCATCATTAAGGCATTAGCAGTTATCGCTATAGCAATTACGCTGAGAAATGTAAAATGAAAATAAATAGTAACAATTGCAGTCAAGGCTGAGAGTGAGACACATGAAACCGATGTAAACCAGTCAATCGCTGAGTATATCATGTGTCCTCAAACCGATGGTGAGCCATTATGAGGGCATGAGGTGGGCATTTGTTGCAGTGTTGACACCGTTGACACGCGCTCAGTGCGACGGACGGAATTTGGCGAGTTGATAGGGCATACATTGGGTCAACACACTGACTGCAAGAGAAGACTGAAAAATATGTCAAGGAACGAGGAGGTCTGATGACTCTTAACTGTTCACTAACAGACAGGGCTTCAATATCGTTTTCTCATGATCTGTATCCTGGGAAATTGAGCTGACATGGGAAATTTGCCCATCTCCAGTACACACATTCAACTAGAACTGTGAAGGAAAATATTGGTCGATACAGACAAGGGAGACAAATGATGAAACAGTGTGTGTTTTGAACAGTTGACAAGATTTAAATCCCCTGTGGGACTGTCGGCAGAATCTGTCTCCACTTGAAAATCTGTTTTATCTATTCTACTCGTCACAAATCACCATTTGGGGTGATTTTGCACATTTTTTACACCATTGGAGAGACATTGTACAGCAAGTATGCTGAATCGTTGTATGTCAAAAGCATTAATTTTCATAATGATTTTGTTGAAAGTGTCTCTGAAATAATAAATAGGGAGATAAGTTTTGAGTTTGAATTTAGAGAAAGTGCACAGTGTGCAATAAGTCATCTTCCTCTTACAAACGAATCCCTGTCACCTTGAGACTATCTAAAGTGTGCTGAAGTGATTCTTAAGAAGAAAAAGAAGAACACCACATGAAGTAAAGTTTGAAAATATAAAAACTTGATAATTTTATAATATTAAATCAACCAGCAGGTAGTCCTTGTTTATTATTATTATTACGAGTTTTTCAACAAGATGAGGTACTCTATAAGCCACTTCAGATGAGGTGATGTACCAAAGTTTGTTTGTTTGTTTGTTTGTTTTGTGGCGCATTAGTTGCGCGTCGATCAGCATCGCTACTCTCAAGCTGACATTAGCGGCACAGCTAACTTTTTAACGCGCATCATTGGTTCTAGCAACGGACATTAGTGGGTTAGCAATGCAACCAATGTTTGAGGCCCAGACTACGCATCATATTTATTTCTATAGACTTTTAATACTTTTATCTGCTCCAAACATTGTAGGGCCTAGGCCTAGACTAACTAGAGTCACTCTACTTTCTTTGTCTGCACGTCACTGATTTCAGAAGTGCCTCCTGAAATAGAGAATTGACAGGATAAAGTGTCTTTTACAATACAATAAAAAAGAACCAAAAATACAACAATTCATTGACAAACCATGACAAAAATGCAAAGTAATTCAACATTATTATTTGTTTTAGGAACTAGATCTACATAGTTGTCCAATTTTTATATTTAACGTAGACAAGAACGAGAACTCCAATTCCATAAACAATTGGCCGTGGTCGTCTGAGCCCTGAGGCTGAGGCGCTGGTCTTGGACATACCTTGTCCTTATTTCTATGGTCTTGGATTCATGATAAGAATTAGGCCTGTCACCAGGTCGATAAGATGTATGCACCACAGAAAAGTTGACATTGTAAGGAACCATCCATTAGATGAAAGGACGGGTCGTGACCAAATTTGGCACTAATACTAATAGATCTAGATTCTAGATCTAGATCTAGAGATCTAGTAATAGCAGGCATGATGAACTCTCTCTAGAAACAGATCTGTAGATCTAGATCTAGACTCTAGTCGAGTGTCAATGCACTAGGTGCGGTCACCAGGCGGGAAATAGTAACCAACTGCCTGGAAGTGAAGTAAGTCTAGCCAGCTTCTGACTGGCTCATTTGCACTAAAACAAGAAGATTTAGACTTAGACTTAGATGACTTTCAAATCTTTCAACCGTGTGCCAAGAGACGAAAACTAGTTACTGTTCCCACCAGCTCTACCTCTACTACTACTAGTGTTACTACTACTATATCTAGTGATATTCCTTGTGAAGTTGATGCCTCTGCAACAAACTCATCTTCCACATTTATAAATTTAAGCTATTTATCGAGACGTACTGTTACTGAAGAGTCATAGAATTAGCACAAGAACTGAAGTTAGTACCTAAGACTGCACTTTGTACAAAGTGCGGGAAAGTGTTGTTATTGTCTTCAAGTTCGTGTAAAAGAGGTGTTAAGTTCGAGTTTAGATGTCACAAAAGATCGTGTCGTGTTAATTTACCTTTACGGAGAGACAGTTGGTTCAGTGGCAGTCACCTGACATTTACAAAATCATTAGTGTTAACATATTGTTTTGTTAGAAAATTTGATTACAACACAGCTATCTTAGAAAGTTCTGGGGTTATATCAAGAAACAATGAAGTGACCAGCAGAGAGACAGTAGCAGATTTTTATTGTTATTGCAGGGAAGTCTGTGTTGACAGTTTATACCAGGCTGGAGATAGGATTAGACAGATAGGTGGGGCAAATTTTAATGTGGAGATAGATGAGGCCAAATTTGGGAAGAGAAAGTACAATCGGGGTAGATTAGTTGAAGGACAATGGGTGTTGGGGGGAATATGTAGAGAGACAAAAGAATGTTTTTTTGTGCCGGTGCAAGACCGAAGCCGTGAGACTCTTCAAGACATCATTGTGAAGTATGTTGCCCCAGGCAGTATAATTTTTACTGACTGCTGGGCTGGCTACAATGGCCTAGCTAATTGTGGCCAACAGTACAAACACCTCACAGTTAACCATAGTGATAATTTTGTGGACCCATCCAGTGGTGCTTGCACAAACACTATTGAAAGCACCTGGTGGGCGATCAAACGATCTTTGCCATCGTCACACACTCAGAAAGAGTACCTTGGCCAACACTTAGCAGAGTACATTTGGAGGGTAAAGAACAAGGACAAGCCTTGCCTATTTACCCAGTTTATTTCTGATGTGAGGAGACTCTATCCTGGACTCTAGTGTAAGTAAAAAAATTTTCATATAATAGGAAAAAGGGAGAAAACGTGAAAACTGCATTAAAAGAATATTAGGCCAATCCATTCCGCCCAAAACTGAGATGAAAAGAAGGGCGCCCCCCCACCCCCGTTACTTAATCCTCCCAAAAAAAAGCCGAAATGAAGGGCAGTTTTATTCATTTTTTATTTTGGCCACACTTTATACGAATTTTGGCATCTCTTTTGCGAAACCTGTCCTGTGTATCTTTGTAAAGAAAACATGGCTGCGGCTTGTGAAAGGTGGGCATCGACTCATTATTTTCTTATTGAATTATGTATTTAGAATTGGTAATTTTTATTTTTCATTGCTTTTTTTCCAATGACAATTGGATAAACTAACAAAATTAATAAGTACCGAAAAAATATATAGGGTTTTTTATCAAAACGTGGCGCTCGAGTAAGGAACTCCTCCCCATTTCAACCAGTGAACTTAGGGCTTGTCTATGAGCACTTAAGGTCTTAAGTATTGTCTCCCAATTAACAGGTCCCGGTCAGAACACTTTTCATGTGTTAGCATCAACTGCTTGCCTGTGCGGTCACTGCTTGTTGGTGCAGTCACAAGTTGTTGGTCATGCAGTCACCTGCATGTAAGTGCCATCAGTGCATGCTCATCTGTGCAATCAATATCAAAATAGATCTGATAATCAACCTTCCCATTCTCTTTTCCAATTCTCTGTCTTCCCACTCTTCCTTGTCCTCATGCTGGAATTTTGCTTAAGTATTTGGAAGCGGCTAGCGAGACCAGGATTCTGGTCTCCCTAGCCTGTGGTCTTGGGAGACCTGGATCCTGGTCTCTCTAGACTCGTGGCTAGAGAGACCAAGATTTTTCCCGGCCAGTGCGCATGTCTACTGTGAAAACAGTACATAGCTACCCCGGCGGCTTTCCCTGATATGTCATTCTGACTACTGCCCAGACGAACATCGGCCTACGGCCTCGATGATACAAACTGACTAGACCCTCACGTCGTTACATATCAATCTGACAATGCCTATGCACTTGTCGAGTTATGGAACGCATTCGGAAGTCCTCCCAAAATCTTGGTCTCCCTAGCCCCGAATCTAGAGAGACCAGGATCTTGGTCTCCCAAGACCACAGGCTAGGGAGACCAGAATCCTGGTCTCGCTAGACACTTCCTAAGTATTTCTGTGAGCCACTCTTCTTCACCACACCACACCACACCACCCACTTTTTCTTTCTACCCTCCCTTTTCTTTGCCTCTGCTAACTCCTTTTTTCTTTTCCGCTCCAGCTGTGCCTTCTGGGGAGGTCTTCCGCCCGTCCGCGCCATAATTTTTACCGCTATTAATTAAGTAAAGCTCACGGTTACACATTGTCACTGTTATCAATTTAACATAACACATGGAATGGTCAGATGTACCTGGGGGCGTGAGGGTCTAGTCAGTTTGTATCAATGGGCGGTAGTCAGGCAAAAGGGGCTGGGGTGGTTGTGTTTTCTTGAATGGCGCAGACGGGCGGAAGACCTTCCGCCTTCTGTTTCTTTTCTGCTTTATTTCTTTCAACTCATGCTTTAAAAGAAGGGAGAACTGTACAATTTAAGTCACTGAATTTACTAGACCTATTCTCATTCTTTGATGAAGTTGCAAAATCCCTTGATATAAAGCCTGATGTATTTGGATTTTACCACAATATTATTCTTTGTCATTAAATTCAGTTGTTTACTATTAGTATTACCTGGTGTGCAGTGGCCCTTTTGAACTCTGGTTTTGAATACATCATGTAATCATTTTAATAATATTAATAAATAATAATGCTGCTAGTGATTGCAGTTGATGTGCACACAACATTGATGTCACAGTCCAATTACCAGTGTCTGCACCTCATGCTGGGTGTCAAATGAATGCATGTCAGTGCAGTCGGCGCCATATGTGCGTAATCACACTCGTAATCCCCAGGAAACATATTTTCAATGAAAATCCACCTAAAGCACTTCTGTGAGCTTACACCAGACCACTAAATGGAGAAAAATGTAGAGTCACATATTTATCTTTGAACTCAAGATGGAAGTTGTGGGGACACAAAACTTTGAAACGTTATTCAAAGCAAAATACAAGCTTAGATAGCAGTCATATGCGATGTGATGTTGTGATGTCTGGATAAGAATGTCACATAACGTGGATTAATCACAAAAACACAGTTGGTCAGTAAATGAAAATGTACGGAAAACCAAATATTGACCGCACTAACGTGTTGATCGCACCTAAAGTCCCTAGATATCTAGATCTAGATCTATAATAGTCTCATGAAATAATAGATCTAGATCTAGATGTTTGTTTTTATTCCCTCAGAAGTAAGTTCATTAAATTTTGTCTTTCCCGGTAATGTGACAAAAGCAAAACATTGCATTGCTTAGTGCAGATGTTTCGACAACAATTAGATCTAGACTCTAGATCTGCTTTTTGTGGGAGCTTTTTTAGAAAGTCTCTTCTTAAAACCAGATCTAGGCTAGGATCTAGATCTAGATCTCAATTGTAATGATCTAATGAATTATTAATGGTATTAATAATAAGATTCAGAAAGCATTCCAAATGTTCCACTTTGAACTCATCAGTTCTTTACAGATTTTCTTGTTGCTTTCAGGTTAAAGGGGTAGGGGTTGGGGGAAGATTAAGCTTAGGGTTACGCAGATAAGGACAGGGGGAGGAGTTCCATATGAGTTATCCTACACTATAAGGATATTACTAGGACGCGACTTTAGGACAATAGGAGTGTCTGTGTCCATGGGGGGGTGAGATGCACTGGACTAAGTTATGTAATGTGTATGGTACTCCTTCCACTGGGGGAGATCAAATGTAAGGTGGTCAGGGCATGTGGAACTCTTTCCTAAGATTCATAATCATAGATCAGCTCAAAGCTTTGTTGTTGTTTTTTCTTTTCCTTTTCAGCTAGTCTAAGTCCTATAAATTGGAGAACTAAAGTATTTTGATAATGAAAGTTGAAGATGAGATAAGAAGAGGAGTGGGTGTATGTTCATTATTTTATTGAACAATATTGACAATCATTAACAAGTTTGAAATCTGTTTGGTCAGTTAGGGCTAGTTACCAGATGATATCTTGGGAAATTTATAAGAGAGCATCTATTATATATTTCAGTAACTTGCAACCTTTGGCATGACTAACTGACCAAACTATACACTCTTCAGGCCTTAAATTTGGCAGGAAGGTGGCAATTGAGATAAGGAAGATGATGGCTATAATTAAAAGTTGTTTACTTCAAGCATGTGTTTTAAAAAAAATAACAATGTTTATTGCTATGTAACATCTGTATTTTTGCATGTTTGTTTTGTAATATTACAGTATCGTGCATGTCATAAAAAGTAACCGTATCAAGCGTTCAGTTTGGTGCGTAGCGTTGTGGTGCGCATGAGTTCTGAAGCAAGTCTATAGTTTAGTTTATTACTTTTATTATACGGGGGGGGGGGGGGGGGGGGGGTCACATGATTGTTTATTCTGGGCAATGCCCGGTAGGTCATCTAGTTTTTAATAGTTGAAGTGGAGATGATGGCATTTTAATAATAATTGTGAATTGATGTTGAAATGAAAGCAAAAGAAGGCTTCTCACCCACCATAATGTGCTATTTGGGCCTGATTCCCAACAAAAACTTACGTGTTGTTGTTGTTCCACCACCCCCCCCCCCCTCCCCCCTTTTCACCTTTTTTTTTTTACCTGGATTCTATTATGCCAAAGTTTTTAAAAAATGAAGGTAACAAACAATCTGTCTGTTTTTTCCAGAATGTCTGTGAGCACTGAATCAGTCAGCAGGAGTTGACCTTCGGCATCTTTGGCCTTCCTGAATAATCACATGTGAACAGAGAAAAAGGAATATGGGTATTGACACCTTTCCTTTCCTCCAGAATCATACACATTTGATTGAACACAACAACACTGTTTACAAGTTGAAACTTGTCTATGAAGGAATAAGCCCTGAGAAGAAAATTGCACTATCTGAAATTGTGTCTGAGGCATCAGCACATCATCAGATTGAAGAAGTGTTTAGAGCAGCACTGTATGATATTGAGAGAAAGCAGCCCCCAGCACCCGTGCAGACAGAACATTTTGTAATATTCCCTCGGACTTCCAATTGGTCACTTGGTCAGAAAGTGAGGTTCAAAGTAGGAAGACGAGAATTACATTGCCATAAAGAGCATATTTTGTTTAAAATCATTTGCAAGGTTCAATCACAGGATAACTCTGCAAGTCCAGAGCAAAATTCAATAGTTTCAAGTCCAAGAAAACGGCAGCAGAACAGTGAAGGCTCATCGCCTAATACAAGTTTAACTGCAAGAAAATCATCCAGAAAGAAGAGTGCAAAAAATCACAACAGTGAAAATGGAAACGTCAGTTCTGCACATGACAGGTCAAATAATCAAAGGGAAAATTTTAATGGGGATGTTATTGGTACTCCAAGATCGGGTACTATTAACAATGACGGAAGTAAGAGCCCAAGGAGGACAAAATCCAGTCTCAGGAAACTTGCACGAAAAGACAATTCTGGCAGAGAAAACTTTCACCGTATCGTACATGTTCATTCAAACAAGGATTTAAGCTCTTCAGATGAGGAATGCAATAATGATTTTAGTATCAGGAGAAACACTCCACAGATTGCTGCCATCAGAGCTAGAAAAACAATTCAGCAAAGAATGGAAGATGATCAAGGATCTCAAAACCCCAGTAATGAGATACTAGAAAATGAAAAAAACACAAGTTCTGGTAAAAAGAAAGTACGCAGTAGCAACATCTTAGGTAAAAGGAAGTCACAAAAAAAAGCAAGAAACAGACTAATGCAAAGTAATGAGCATGCAAAGAATGGAAAAGATCAGGAATTGCATTTGAACGTTGGTAATAAAATGTTGGTTAAAACATTTAGGAATAATCTGAGAAATCAGTTGGTGAGAAACAAAGGAAGTATGTTTGATAAAATCTATCTTGAGAAAGCAACATCACATTGGCTAAAATCTTCAGTTCTTGGGAGATTTCAAAACAAATCCAGTCATGTCTTTTCATCTCTGAATATGGACAACATGAATGGGAAACAAGAAACAGATCATAGGATAGGAAAGAAGAAACAAGGAAGTTCAGATGCCATGGTATCTTTGTCAACAGATCTTGTCAGGAAGTACAGATTTTTATTAAATCAGAAGAGATGTCAAAGAGGTTCAAATTCTAAGAGTGGAGGGAAAAAGCAAAATCCCTTGGAACACACAACTAAAGCCAATAGCTTTTCAAAAGACAAGAATATCAGCAGTGATCATAGGGCACATGCCAAGGCACCACAGCAGAATGATGGCTTTGGAATGTCTGATAAAGATGTGGTGGAAATTTGTGATGATGGTAGTTTCATTTTTGAATCAGAAGCATTTGAAGGAGATAGAGCTTCAACTGTAGCGACAAGAAGCCAACAGAATAAGAAAGAGAAGATAACCATGACTGCCCTTCTTGGACCAGTTAGAAGGAGTCCAAGAAAGCAGCAGAGTGGTAAAGGCTATGATAGAAATGTTGTTAAACTAAGTTCACCTGCAGAGAAAGTTAGAAAAGTTCAATCACCTCATTCTGAAACACAGGCCTTTACTGGCAGCAGACAGCTATTGCAACATGGTAGAGGGCGACCAAAGAAAGTTTTTTCTGATGGCAGTTGTCAGCTGTTGCAAAGTGGTAGAGGACGACCAAAGAAACTTCATCCTGTTGACAGTGAGGGAAATTCTAACAGTCGTAGCATTTCTTGCTCTCATGGGAAAAGAGCAGTAGCTGGAGTGGGTGAATGTCCAGCATGTAACATTGATGAAAGTGATAATTCTACTGCCAGGTCTGCTAGTCCCATTAAGAAAAGGGGCAGGCCTAAGAAACACAGAGATACAGACAATGACACAAAAAGTGGAAGAATTCCTTATCCTGAAAGTGGTTTCCAGAACAAAGAAGCATCTGTAGAGGATGAATCCAACACATCCAACAGTGCTTACTGTAATTCTAGTATTTGTAGTAACAGTACTAACACTAGTCAGAAATCAAGTGCCAAAAAGCCTAGAATTTTGTCTGTGACAGGGCAAAGTAAGGCAAACACCAGGGGAATTTCCAAAGTAAGGGGAAGCATCCCTAAAACATTGCGTTCTGAATTTTCAGCAAGTAGTACTGATGAGAGTTCTACATCTAATTCCAGTCCAGTTAGACCCATTAGGAAAAGGGGGAGGCCTGTAAAACATGGAAATGCAGACAATGACACAAACAGTGAAAGAATTTCTTGTCCTGGAGGAATTTCCAAAGTAAGGGGAAGTACCAGTAAAACACCATCAGTAAGTTCTCATGTCAATATGATTACCAGACACCGTGCTGCACTGTCACGATTTAAGAACTCAAGAAATTATTCTACCAAAAAATTTGGTCGTGGTCAAGGATTTACTTCCAATTCAAGAACAAGGACTAAATTATCTCAGTCACCAAGGAAAGTGAGAGAGATAAACAATCTTAAATCAATAAACTCAGATTCTGTTAAGACAAATATAAGCCAGATTAGTCGGAGACCTGCTGCATCCCCCAGCAGAACTGTGAGATCATCCTCTGCTGCCAGCATTCAATCTCGCAGGACAGAAAGTTCATCCAGAACTCGTCAATCAAGAAGTGCAAATTCAGTTTTATCCCAGAGATCAAGCAAACGAGCTATAAATTCCCAAACCATGAAATCACCACAAACACTTCAAGAAGCTCGCCGACAACTTCTGGATGCCAAAGATGGTGTGTGGTTGTTTGGTGGAAGTGGCAGAAGATCAGCCACCAAGCAGGTATCAAGACTACCACCCAGTTCTGGTTTGTAATTTTGTTTGTTACTTTCAGTTCAGTTTTCTGAGTTAAAGTTTGAAATTTCAATTCATTTTGTGATTTTTTTACAAACAGTTTATAGACTTCAGTGTTTCCACAACCACAGCTTGATCAACACAGGCGGGAAGATCATTTGAGAGGTTTCGCCACAACAGTTTTATTACACAAAAAGTCAGAGCTCACGATGTAAACGTTTCTTGATCTTACACGTTCACAGTTGACAGACACAACACAACAAAGGCATAGGGCTTATATACATGAACATACAGGCAGTGATGACACAACACAGTTCTTGACAAAACAAGGGAAATCTCAGTCCCCAGACCAGTGTTCACTGTTCATGTCACAGTCACAACAGGAGGGCGCCACAAGACGATAGAATTGGCACATATTTCATGTTTCTAAAAAAGAGTCTTAAAAGGAAAGTCAATACCTACCTCACTCATTAATACAGAATATCCAGTATTTGTTAAGCAGTGAAGGCTTAAGACGAAGTTTTTGTCTCGGTTCTTTCATAATATTAAAGCATTTCTTGGTTTGTTTCTGAGCAGGACTGTTTTGATCTTGATAAAGTTCTTTGAACCTAAAGGATCTCTAGAAATCATATGGAAGAAGGAAATTGTTGAACAATAATTATACACTATGTAACAGAGGGGGGAGGGGCAAAGGCATACCTTTGCCATGGTTTCATTAAGTAAGAAAAAAAACACTTAATTCTTTGGGTATATCACTTCTAGATTATGTTGGAAATTTAAGCTAAACAGTCTCTGGTGGGACTCCATCTTTTATTTGGATGCTCATGTAGGGGTCTACACTTGTACGTGCCTTTGGTGACATGGTTAAAATACATGTATTGGGATTTCTGAACGCAAATTGCATCCAAGTAATCATACTCTTAAAAGTAGAGGTGCACCTTTTGAGTAAAGTTTACCACTGACAAGGTATGACATCAAAGTTTATGGTCTGAGTAGCAAAAATTTTGTCACTCACAAAGCTGAATCTTAATGTGAAAATATATAGTGGCAGGAATGTTTCACTATGGTGCAAATTTGCACCCCCCCCCCCCCCCCCCCCCATTTTTTTTTTTTGGCTCAATGCTACAGCCTGAATGATAGTTTCAAAAATTCTAACAAAATTTTCTCAAAAATCTACTCCAGTCACATATTCTGTTTAAAAATGTCATCAATATGAATGTCAAATACAATCTTTTTTTTTTTTTTTGCTGCCTTTGATTAGGCCCAGCACATGAGAGACTGTACTTGAAATGCGTTCAATATGCTGCAATTTCCCTGCTTAGAAATGAGTTCATAGTGGTCTGGCACACATGAGATCCGAAGCAAGACTGTAGTTTTATCAGAGCACACGTTTATTTTAGGCATTGTCAGGTACCTCATTTAGTTAATATGAAATTTATATGGTGTGCTGGTTCGGTTCAGAAAAATCTGATGCACACTTTCCTAAATGTGTAAGTGGGAAACCGCACTAAATATCTGTCTATAATGCTACATCACCAGGCAACAGGCGACAGCAATCACGTCAGCGAGCCAGGAAATGAGAACCTGGGGACTGATTGTAGTGGTCAAACATCAGATCAAAGGTATTGTTACAGTTGAATTCATTAATTATTTAATGACATTTTTATTATAAAGTTAATGTGTTTGAAAAATGTTGCATAAAGATCATCAAGCCAAGGTTTTTCCTGTTTGTAATTTTAGCATTTTGCACATTTTTATATTCATTCATGAACAACACAGATGAAATAGTATGTCTGGGAGTTATATTACATGTCTAAGATCCTGAATTAAGATGTGTCAATAGATAGATAGAAATCATGTTTTCAGGAACAAAAACTTGAAAATACATATTTTTCATATGACTGGGCAAGGTCTATATAATTTCTATCACCATCTGTTTTTCATCAGTTTGAGAGAAGGAAGAATAATAATCCACAAGTATATCACCCAGAATAGCACATTTTTCTACACAGTGTGACTTCTTTTTTTTATTTATTTGTTTTCATTATTTTTTTATCCAAAATTTCAAACTGTGACAAAGCCTTGAGTATAAGTTATAAGTATGAACAGCGGATATACACACTCACACTTCCCCAAGGAGGATTATTGGGATTATTACAGGATTCCTAAATTTGCATCCACTCTCATCACTACATGTATCATAGTGATGGTGTTGTGCTCTACCCGTGTAACTGGAAAAAATTGACCAACTCATTTTTTCAGCTAAAAATAGTCACCACGCCTTTCCGGGGGTTCCCTATTCAAATGGGAAGTCTACACGCACTATAAATAGCAAAATTGAGCTTCGAAGCCTTCAATAGTTACAATTCTAATCGTGTACGTGATTTCTGTGGCGGAATTTTGTCGTGCTCTAGTCGTGCAAATCTCTTACTGTGTAAGTGCCCGACAACACCTTGTGTGATAACCGCATAACAGGATTAACCGGCTTAAAGACCTGCATTTTAAAACAAAATATTTATTACGACAGAAAGACACGTTTTGTTTGATTAATACGACCAAAAAGATATAGTCCTGTATAAAAAAACTCGCAAAAAGATGTTTTTTTCGTCTCCTGGAAAACAATCCCAAAAACCAGTAACACGGTTAGAGTACAACGCCATCGATATGCCTTAGTAACTTAAGAATCCTATAGGAGCTTGCAAAGTGATGGCGTGAAAAATCAGCTACCTGGACTCCTCATTCATACATCCATACTATCATTATTATGGTCTGCAACCACTGTATGTGTTCAAGGATTTATGTTAGTGCATGTGTATGTTTCACTGCCCAGGAGGATAAGAAAATCTTTAGATCAGAGTATTAAAACAACTGTAAAGGCCTTTCATTTTTAATGCCACCACTTATTTGGTTACTTCTACAGATTTTCTTGCCCCTTGTCTCCCATTGCATCTCTGCCTTGTCAAGAGGCCTGGGCTTCTAAAGAGTGGGCTTCAGAGACAGTACAAGGTGCTCATACAGAATACATACGTTGTCCCACACAATCTAGATTCTGGTCAGTTTTGAACAATTTTTTTGGACAATAGATTTATGAAGTTTTCTGAAACTGTGTGAATTTTTTCTTTACATCTGCTCAACTGCTGTACCTACCTGGACTTCCCATTGAGCAGGGTGCTGTCTGATAACTAGCAGTTTGTCATGTCTGCATATCAGAGTGCAATGCATTGAGTGTTTGTACAGTGCACAGAGTCAACTAATGTGTTACTTGGATTGTACTGCATTAGCGGGACCCATCCTAGTTGTGGCATCAAGTTACTTCTACCATTCTGCACCTATTCCATCACCAACTAACAGATGAAAAGACTGATAGCACAGTAGTTATATTGTCACTACAGGAGTGAGGACAAGAAAGTAATTATAAAATATGTCTAACAGTTAGAAAAGAGATGTATTTCCAACTGATGGTATTGTTGACAAATATTGTAGTAAATAGGCTCAGTCTTTTTGCTGCCTGCAAAGGAGGTTATTAAAAGGGGAAAGAAGATGGTGGGACAATGAAAATCTGGGTCAAATTATCAGACAATACTCAAGTCAGACATTTTTTGGTCAGAAATACTAGACTAGCTAGAAAAGTGGTAGACCACTCACATTACAAATGAATTGCATTTGACACTCCAGACAGTTTTACAAGTCGGTAATGTGTCCATCAAAGACTTTGTTGTGTTAACCTGATGAACCTTGTTCACTGATGTACCGGTGATGCGCTGTTGTCTATACCCCATTCGCAAATGCCGTGTGCCCTAACATTTGTTACCTGAGCTCAGGATGTCAGATAGCGTGAGACGAGGGTACAGATTTAGATTTGGATGTCCAGTTAGACAGATCAGTCCATTTGTCCGGATGCAGGTAGATCATGCTTCAAACTTGCTTTTAGAAATCTAGATCAGAGGCATGATCTGTAACGAAGCACATTGTATCTCCGCCTAACAGTTCAGTATACAGTTATTAAACTTTAGTATTATTTAATCGATCGTCAGATCTCGTGTTTATTTTTTTTACAGCTGTAATAGTTTCATTTTCTAAAGGGTTGTAGTTAGATCAACTAACTACCCCCTACTACAACGTGCTAGAACAACCTCAGCTGTTACAGTCTTATGTTTAGGATGTTAAAGGGGCATGAGAAATATTTTTTTTAAACTCTTTTAGCTCAGTTGTCCTTCGTATAATCATTTTATAATGCAGTAAAGATCTAGGAGTTCTGTTACTGTATGTGATATGTCCCTATCATTCCTAGTTCCAGTATCTAGCAGAATAGAAAGTCATTGCAGTTGAATCAGAGTATTTTATTATCCTTTTCTCATGATGCAAAAAATCAAAAATCAGTTTAAAAGCAGAGGAGAAGAATTCCTTGTTACATGTTGCCCATCCCCTACCATCTAAAACAGTAAATAGAGCTTACACAAATCTTCATCCCTCATCATCACCCAAGTTAGATTAATGTTTAGATTTTTATGTGACTGTAAAGTTTTTTCAGTCAGATCCATTGTGGATTTTCCAGTTTGAGTATGTAGATTTTACAACATTACTGGTTGCATGGTGTATGTCACGATGTGGGTTAGATGGGGATAATTCGACTCTTTCGAGGTCCGCTCCCACAATCGACGAACACACAAAAAAAAATACTTGCACTCTAAAAACTAAATAAATCAATTGCTTTGATTTTTAGCAGAACTGTCACCTCACCTGTCACCTGTTGGCTTCATCGTCATCGATGTTAGCTGCTACAGTGGATGTCACGACAAAATCTCCTCCACCCAATCCTGTCCTTAGCTTTCCTAGTTAGTTCACTTATTTCCAGCTGGCTGACTTTCTTGATGTTATCGTGATATGTAATGGGTGGTCTTCCTTGTTTTCTCTTTGTTTCTGTCTTTCCTTGAAGGATTGATATCATAAGGGCCGTGCTTTTGTTTCGGGCCGCGTGGCCGATGTATGCAAGTCTTCTTTTATTTATTTCAGGTGTTATTCTTCTGGTGGTGCCAAGCTGTTCTAAGATGCTTGTATTTGTTCTCCTTTCTGTCCAACTTATTCTGAGTAGCCTTCTGTAAAGCCACATTTCAGCTGCCTCCAATCTTGTTATGTCTGCCTTTTTGAGTGTCCAGGCTTCACAACCATATAGTAGGACTGGCCAGATCAAGCACTTAAGTATGTTCACTTTGAGGTCCGTTGGTGTGCCTCTATCCTTCCAAATGTTGTTGAGTTGAACCATTTTGTGTTTTGCCATTCCTATCCTTGTTTTTATGTCCTTTGAGCAGCTTCCATCTTGCGATTTATGTGATCCTAGGTATTTGAAATCAGTCACTTTTTCTAGTGCTGTTTTGTTTACTAGTATCTCCTGGTGTTCATGGTGCCCTGTTCCAGTATGCATGACTTTCGTTTTCTTAGCATTTAGGTGTAGGCCTGCTGTCTTGCCCGCTTCATCCACTCTGTGCAACACTCTTTTCATGCTGGTGATGTTATCTGACATAAGAGCTGTGTCATCAGCGTAGCGAAGGTTTGTGATGTTTCGGCCTCCGATCTTTATTCCCATATCTTCTATGTCTGCGTTTCTCATGATCTGCTCAGTATAAATATTGAAAAGATGAGGTGAAAGTATGCAACCCTGTCTGACTCCTTTCTCGATGTTGAAATATGGACAGTTCTCATTGTTCCATCTAATCGTTGCCTTTTGTTCGTGGTATAGTGCAGCGATGAGGGTCACAAGGTGTTTCGGGAATCCCATCTTAATCATTATATCGAACAGGTGATGGTGCCTAACGCTGTCGAACGCTTTGCTGTAGTCTATGAACGTGATGAAGGCTTCGTTTCCATTGCTTCTTATCTGTTCAATCATTATTTGTAGCATGAAGAGCATGTCAGCGGTTCCTCTGTTGGTCCTGTAACCAGCTTGACATTCTGATAGTTCCTCTTCTACCTTAGATTTCATTCTGTTGAGTATGATGATGAGCAGGATTTTGCTGGTGTGACTGATGAGGGCGATGGTTCTATAATTTCCACAGTCTTTGACATTGCCGCTTTTGTATAGCATGACGAATTCTTGTAGCTTCCAGTCTGTTGGCCATTCATTTGTCTGCCAAATTTTGCATATCATTTGGTGGAGTGCTTTTATTCCTGATTCGCTGGTATGTTTCAGGAGTTCACCTGGTATGTTGTCTAATCCAGGGGATTTTCCATTCTTTATTTGTTTTATTGCAGCCTGTACTTCCTCCAAGAGAGGTTCTGGTTCTTTATCTATCTGTTGTGAGTCAGGTTGTTGGAGGTCCCTGTAGGGCAGTTTAATTACAGGAATTAATGTAACAAATATAATTATAAATATAAATATCAATTCAAAGGCAACTGAATCTACTAATGAAACTACAGCTTTCTATAAAGACTAACTTATTCACTCTAACTACTTGCAGGTCATATGAGTTATATGCCAAATAGAATCCGCGCACGTGGCGACGGATATAACAGTTTAAATTAAATTAAATTCTATTAATTCAATGAGACATGTTATGATATGGACATTTCCTCTAGACACGCCATGGAGAATGCTTGTACAACCATGCGTTGTCTGGCGGTAGCTCTGAAACTCTTCAAAAGTAAGTAGAACGGTGTCACAAATCCCAGACTGGGAGATGTAATAAGTTATGACAGGACAACAATCACGAACAAACAAGTTAACACTTAACAGAACAATCCATCAGACTCACACATTTATTAAACATAATTGTACATATAATAGCGCAATTACATATATTATATTATTGAAATGACTGCCGTACAACGGCCTTATTCTCACACACACGCTCCCTCGGATCCACAATCCGGTAGTTACTCCTAAAGGCACTTCGGCCTCAGCCTCTCCCCTCAGGGTCTTAATAGTACATTAATGATTCACTGGCACCGCAGTCTCTCAATATCACCTTCCTATTGTCATACACCTTAGCACTCCCCTAGCACCTCCGCAGGGCAATAACACATTATTATTTCCATAGCCATCAACATGGCAACAACATAATATCAGTTCACTAGCCTATCAACATGGCAACAGTATAGTATCTCATTCACTCTCATATCTACGTCCCTGTCCGTGGCCTGACTGCCACGACTTTATGTGCCTCTACTGTCCTGCACTGACAGCCTCACTTCTGGCCTATGTGTGGCCTCCGGCAATATGCTGGCCTATCCCCTGTGCTCATCGAGGTGGCTCTGCGGCCCGTCCCCGACACCTACAAGAATAACATTACATTGGTATAATACCCTACCATTTCTATTCACTCCACCTCTCCTTACAACCCATGAAGCGTACACACACTAGTTCACCTTTCACTCACCACACATCTTACGGTAACACACCTCCATCGGAGTACACACTACTCACTCGCGCTACAAATCCATGAACTCACTTTCATCTATCGCTCATGGCGCACATTGCTATATCCAATATCAAGGACTTCCACATTCCTCACATATACTTATTCACATCATGGTAATAGACGAATATAATATAATACATCAATCATAATAATCAATCAACATTCTACATACCAGTCATAACTGGAAAGACTCTCACTAGTCTTCTCGACTGCTTCCTTTTATCTCTGCCCGATGGGCTATTATTCACAGATCCGCTCCCTAGGACCTTCTAACTTGCAGTGATAGTTATACAGCGCTTTCGCCTCCTTCAGACCCCCCCCCCCCACTACTCACAACAGCACGCTTAACTTGCTGTCTACTGTGAGCCTTTCTTACTCTACACCCGCTCTGTAGCAATCCCCTTAATTGCACTCACTCCACTCGTGACATCATCCCCCACCCCAAAAAAATTAATGCAATTAATTTCAAATCGCATCAAGATGACTGTCAACGAGTGAGCGTGAGCAATACCTACACTAAAAAAAACTGACCTAGCAGTTCCCCTAGTATATAAAATACCGAAATCAGGGGAAAATATGGGGATCAATATGGTCTGAAATATGCATATATGTGTCACCTCATGAATAGCTAACTAAACACAATATCTAATACAGAATCAAAAACCATTCAACCTACCAACCATTCTTCATATCATATATTTTATAATGTCAATATTTTAAAGTCGACTCATTCACACAGATCCTGTCAATGTTCCTGTCCTCCGATGTATAAGCTCCTGAAATCTTCCCCTAGGCTCGACTAAGGTAGTCGGCGATATGATTGCTGGTTCGTGGGATTGGTTGAATAACGAAGGTATACGGCTGCAAAGCCAATGCCCATCTAGACAAGCGTGGGCTGGACGAACGATTCTTCGACAAAAATGTCAGTGGCTTGTGGTCTGTCTGGATACAAAATTCTCGTCCCATGAGATAACGTCCTAGTTTCTGGACTGACCAGACAATGGCAAGACACTCACGCTCTATCACAGAATACTTTCTTTCTCTCTGCAATAACTTCCTACTGACATAACATACAGGATGGAGACATTCGTTCTTCTCCTGTAGAAGACAAGCGCCGACACCAGAGTCCGACGCATCCGTTCTGAGGATAAAATTAGATCGAAAATCGGGTAATATCAGAATGGGTGACGATGATAATGCTGTCACCAAATTATCAAATGATGTCTGACATTCAGACGTCCACTGGACCTTATCGGGTTGTCCCTTCTTAGTAAGGTCAGTAAGAGAAGATGACAAGGAGGAAAAATTTGGAATGAACTTTCTGTAATAATTTAAAATTCCCACTAAGCTTCTGACTTGTTTCTTTGTTTTAGGGATTTGCAACCCTACTAACTTGTCAATTTTTGTTACTTCAGGTCTCTGAACGCCTCTACCCACAATATGTCCTAAGAATACTATCTCTGGACATGCCAAATCCATCTTTGCGGGTTTAGCCGTTAACCCAAAATGACGTAATCGTTGAAAAATTACTGTTAGTGTCTGAATATGCTCAGACCATGTCGACGTATGGCATGCTATATCATCAAAGAATGACACGACATTAGGTATGTCCTTCAACACTAGTATGAGAATACAGATACTCTGGTCTCTCATGAAACCTCTGTAGCATATTAACATGGAAAACCTTACTCGCTCCATCAATGTGGATAGCGTAATCCACCTTTGAAACAACTCGCTCAATAACATAAGGACCTTTCCATGTCATCAATAACTTATTATGGTCCGTAGGTAACAACAGCAGAACCTTGTCTCCGGGCTTAAAAATTCTCAGTTTGGAACCTCTATCTTTATAGTCTTTTGCTCTTTTCGAAGCGATACTAGACGCTTCTTCTGCTATAGTGCGCGCTGCAGATAGTCTTTCTCTTAAATCAACAAGGTACTGAAACACCGAAATCTGCTCATCGTCTCCCGATGATGGCGACGTCATCATGTCCCGAAGAACATCAGTTGGGCCCCTAGGACTACGACCGTACATCATTTCGAACGGCGAGAATCCCGTTGACTCCTGCCGTACCTCTCTGTACGCGAATAACACTGCAGGGATATATCTATCCCAATCTTTAGGGCGATCAGCAGCTACCTTACGCAGCATCGACTTTAACGTCGAGTTCAATCTCTCGCACATGCCATTAGCCTGCGGATGATAAGGGGTGGTAGTGATGGGTTGTATGCTGAATAAGCGGAACAATTCCTTCATCATCTGCGACGTAAATTGCGCGCCCCTATCAGACAGAATTTGCTCTGGTATTCCTACCCTAGCGAAAATTGCAAACAACGCTTCCGCGACTGCCTCAGACGTTATGGTCCGCAGAGGAACCGCCTCTGGCCATCTCGTAGCATTACATATGACCGTTAAGAAAAATCGATTCCCCCTATCGGTCGCTGGGTGAATGGGGCCAACAAGGTCTATCGAGACCTTTTTAAACGGTTCCGAGACCGTGGGGATCTTCTGAAGAGGGGCCTGGGGTGTACGACCCTTATGCGTCGTCTTTTGGCACGCACTGCACGTCTTACAATAGACTTGCACATCTCTGTGGATCGATGGCCAGTAAAAATTTTTAAGAACCCTTTCTTTGGTTCTAGCTATCCCCATATGACCCGCTAATGGGACATCATGTGCCAAATGCAATACTGTTGCGATCAGCAACGCTGGCACAACGACCTGCTTTAAAATTGAGGACACCGTTACATACTTACGGAACAGAATGCCCGCCTGAACAAAAAAAGAAGATGACCCGTTCTTATATCTCCTCGTTTTCTCGGTTCGCGCCTCCCCAAAGCATGGGTTTAATGATGGGTCCTCCCTTTGTAATTTCGCCAAGCGCTCTGGCGTGATATCTAGGTTGACCGCTGGCGTAGCCAAAGGTCTAATCTTGTCTTTATCGGCTACCCGTCGGCGTGTTTCGACCGCGGCGCAAAAGTCAATACCTTTTGATTGCGACCATGCTTGCACGTTCTCATCGGAAGGGGAACCTACCCGTGATACATTCCCAATGATGAGCTGGGCGCCTGGAAAACAACCAACGACTGCTTCGACTTCCCCGCTAAGGAAAGGTGTATCTATCATTATTCTTGCCATGGGTAATTTCTCAATGGCCCCCGAAAATTGGATGCACGGGACAGTCTCACCTGTAAGCTGTGAATCCCGAATGCAATCCCTATGCACTCCCACAACGGTAGATCCTGTATCTCGTAAAACCGAGACCGGTTCGTCCCCAACAAACCCCGGATAAACCCTAAGACCACCTCCTGTATGACATGAATTTATAACGGGGATCTTTCTCCCACAAGGTAAAACACTGGAAGATAATAACTTCTCACAACTGGGACACTTAGAATACTGTCCGCCTCCGTTGTTCGATGTAACACACGCAGCCGCATGATGAAATTTATTTGGGGAACATGGACTGGAGCTACTGTCCACGCTCGCCGCTATCCTACCTGCAGGGCAGTTCACGCTGATGTGATCTGCTCTTCCGCAGTTCCAACACTTCGCGGCCCTACACTCGCGTGAAAAGTGACCCACGCGTCCGCAAGTCCAACACTCCGCTCCCTGTGCTGCTCTAGGCCTGGGTCCCCGTGACCCATCGCGACCGGAACTAGAGTCCCTATGCCGTCGGTCATCGGCAAAGGTCACAATTCGCCCCCGGCCATTACCGCGACCTAGCCCTCCTGCTCGGTCAAACTTACCGGATCCATATGCCGGTGATTGGTGATAGCCCCTACGCTGCCCCTGGGCTTGCCCGCTATAGGCACCACGCTGACGCGACCTGTCCCTAAGTCCTGCCGGCGACCCCTCGACAACGGCGACGTACCCAGCATCTTGGACGTACGCCCTGGCGACTGGTTTGGACGGATGCGCCGTACGGTATGCCTCCGCCAACTTAGACGCCTCCTGCACCGTCGCGGGTTCGTTCTCTTTCAGGAAAGCCACCAGATCTTTGTGGCACGACGCGTACAGCTGGTCACGGATCATTAAGTCTTTCAGTTTAGCAAAATCCGTGCCCACATGCGCCAAGTCTACCCAGTTCGCGAAATACTCCGTCAGTCTCGCGACGAAGGCAGCAAAGTCCTCCCTGGTATCTGCACGTGCTCGCCTAAACTGCTCCCGGAAATATTCCTCGGTACGCGCAAATCGGCGAAGCAGCAAAGCCTTCAGCTTATCGTAATCTTGTACGTCTTCGCGCTGTAGCTCTTTAAAGTATGTTAACGCTCGCCCCTGCAATAGCGACGCCAGGTACGTGGCCCATAATTCCTTATTTTCCCCCCATTGCAATTGTGCGTTCAGTTCGAACCTGTAAAGGAAGGCGTCTATGTCGTCCTTCCGGTCGTCGAACGTAGGGAGCTTAATCCTAACGCCACCTTTATTGGGTACCTGCCGCTCAACTGTTTCTGTTGGCGCACTCTTTTTGATTTCCAACTCCGCTATTCTTACTCGCGCGTCTGTCTCCCGCTCTTGAGCTTCTATCTCCTTTAACCTTAACTCCCTCTCCTGCTCCTGAGCCTTAGCCTCTCTTTCCTGTTGCTTAAACTCCCTTTCCTGCTGCTGAGCCTTAGCCTCTCTTTCCTCTTCCTTATCCTTTTTTTCCTGTTCTCTATCCTTAGCACGCTCATCGCGCATTTCTGCCTGCTGTTCTTTAATCCAGCCGCGTAGCTCTTCTCCCTCCAGGCCAAGTTCCTTACCCAACTTCATTAGTTGTTGGAGTTCCGCCATTTCACAGATTTATGGTTATGGTATATATTTTAAAAAAAACGGCTAACCTGTCGGTATGATACTAACGACACGACCAGAGACCTGAGATCACACCAGATATAACAATACCCGGTTCAGAATATAATTCAGAAATTTACCTTTACAGCAAAACTAATTCTATATCTATAAAATGTATGCACTATTACTTATAAAAGAAAATAGAAACGACAAGAATGAAGAAATACAGTAGAAGGACCACAAGTACGTCAAGGACAACGAACCCGACTAGGACAAGCTTCTACAAAAAAAAACTATAATGGAAAAAAAAAATGCACCCTACTACGCCGATTACACAACACGGTACGAACAAGAACAGAGTCTGAAAAAAAGGAACGTATCTACAGATAGGGAGGAGAAGGACAAGAGAAACGTCTTCCTAAAACAACGAGGAAGATAGAACGCTACAATCTAAACAAAATTACAGGTCCCTACAGAACTGGTCACTGTGATGAACGAAGTTCCAAAGTTTACCACACCTTTTTAAAAGGATAAACTAAGTTCAACACAGCAAACCCGCGCCACCGCCCGTATAACCTATAACGACAACAACAGCAAAAACAGGGGAAAAGACAGATTAAAGGAACAGCCCACAATCCAGGGCACAAAAATTTTGACTTTTACTTAACTTTCAGCCTTATGAGTTTCAGTCCTCGACCTAATCGGAGCTCTGGCTGCTTGTCTCCTCAGGCTGCACGCACACACTCTGGAAAGTTTAAATACAAATTAATACCTATTCATAGCAATACATGCATCAATATACATTCATTATTATACATAAATCATATCATGAAATGTCCATTCATCCAACGAACAAGACAGCACAATTACCCACTAACTAACTACAACTAAATATTACGAAAATGGACGAGTCACAATGGACGAGCCCCCAATGTCACAACGGACGAGCCCCCAATGTCACAAATCCCAGACTGGGAGATGTAATAAGTTATGACAGGACAACAATCACGAACAAACAAGTTAACACTTAACAGAACAATCCATCAGACTCACACATTTATTAAACATAATTGTACATATAATAGCGCAATTACATATATTATATTATTGAAATGACTGCCGTACAACGGCCTTATTCTCACACACACGCTCCCTCGGATCCACAATCCGGTAGTTACTCCTAAAGGCACTTCGGCCTCAGCCTCTCCCCTCAGGGTCTTAATAGTACATTAATGATTCACTGGCACCGCAGTCTCTCAATATCACCTTCCTATTGTCATACACCTTAGCACTCCCCTAGCACCTCCGCAGGGCAATAACACATTATTATTTCCATAGCCATCAACATGGTAACAACATAATATCAGTTCACTAGCCTATCAACATGGCAACAGTATAGTATCTCATTCACTCTCATATCTACGTCCCTGTCCGTGGCCTGACTGCCACGACTTTATGTGCCTCTACTGTCCTGCACTGACAGCCTCACTTCTGGCCTATGTGTGGCCTCCGGCCCTATGCTGGCCTATCCCCTGTGCTCATCGAGGTGGCTCTGCGGCCCGTCCCCGACACCTACAAGAATAACATTACATTGGTATAATACCCTACCATTTCTATTCACTCCACCTCTCCTTACAACCCATGAAGCGTACACACACTAGTTCACCTTTCACTCACCACACATCTTACGGTAACACACCTCCATCGGAGTACACACTACTCACTCGCGCTACAAATCCATGAACTCACTTTCATCTATCGCTCATGGCGCACATTGCTATATCCAATATCAAGGACTTCCACATTCCTCACATATACTTATTCACATCATGGTAATAGACGAATATAATATAATACATCAATCATAATAATCAATCAACATTCTACATACCAGTCATAACTGGAAAGACTCTCACTAGTCTTCTCGACTGCTTCCTTTTATCTCTGCCCGATGGGCTATTATTCACAGATCCGCTCCCTAGGACCTTCTAACTTGCAGTGATAGTTATACAGCGCTTTCGCCTCCTTCAGACCCCCCCCCCCCCCACTACTCACAACAGCACGCTTAACTTGCTGTCTACTGTGAGCCTTTCTTACTCTACACCCGCTCTGTAGCAATCCCCTTAATTGCACTCACTCCACTCGTGACAAACGGTTCACTTTCATCATTACAAATTAGTATGAACTCTCACCATTAGGCCCTCACTAGGAGTGAGAGCGCTGGATGTAAACGCTGTGGGTTCATATCAAACCAAGTAGCTTAGGCTCTGGAGCTTTAAAATCATGCTCCTCACAATATGGACTGCTCAACTGCGTCTCTTATGTCTCTCATCTGGCTGAGGACTATCGCCGTCCACCTCGTAAATGGATTGTCTACATGTGGCCTCTATCTAAGCTCTGCACGGGTTTAAATACTAAAGCTATGTCTCGACCTTCCGTCCAGATTCATACATTTGATTGGTGCAGCCGCTTCAGCTCAGCCTGCAATATTAATTTATGCTTGTCATGGCCTTGCGCCAAAATCAAGGTCAATTTTACGGTCTAGACAAAATTTAAAATGCAAAACATTAACTACTAAAATCTTCAAACCCCGTGCTTTCTACTCTTATGCACGAATTTCCGAACGCCAACTAAGCGTCTAAATAAACTACCTTTACTCGCCCCTTATCTATGTTAATCAAAATCACGGGGTCGAGAACTGCTCTGTCATTCCTAGCTATACATTTATTCTGTCTCGCCCCTCCTTCTCTCCATCCATCAGAAAAAAGGTGTTTCAAAACAAACTGTTCACGAGAACAGCTCAAGGACAAATTACGCTGGTTATAATCAACAAGATCGTAAAAATTAACTCACTGACGTCGTGACCTAGCACGGCATTTATGATCCTAATGTGATCATGACAGTGTAGAAAGGAATGTTTATGGATATAAATAGTCCTCATCTTCGTTATGATCACTGTTTATTATGTGCACGGATTTTTGGTGCAGAATGTACAGATATGTGAATGACTGAACTTCAGCCCTCTGTGGCATTAATTGCTATCCTGTTTTCTTACATTTGTTTGCCTTTCTGGCAAAAAGTTCAGTTGTAGTGAAAACTGTTTGAATTTCTTGCTTTTGAAGTTGAGTCCAATACTTTTGTTTTTCTTTACAAACTTTACAATGCAACAGTGGATAAATCATCATCCATATGACAATCTGGTGTATCACCAGAACTCTAGTTGTGAAATAGTGGGATATCTTCTTATGCTTCATTTAGTTGTAGGGTAACTCTGCATGCTGAAAGATATGCTTCTCTGGCAAGCTATGCCGTGGTTAGACATAAATGACAGGTCGGTTCATTGTACAACCAGGAGGGGATAGGGTAGAGATAATGCCAATTGGACATTTGCTTATTTTTTTCGAAAAGATACTTCGAATTTAGCCTACTCCTTCCCGGAATTATAAGTTAATGGCATGTCGATCTCAAATGTGTAAATAACAGGGAGTGCTATTTATATTGTTACAGTGATATGCCAGTTTGTTATACAGACAATGAAATGGGATTAGAAATGAGATTTCTACAAGTACTAATTTTAAAGCTGTATTCAATCATAGTTTAAAGATCTGTTTCAAACTGTAATGTTAGGGATCAGATTATAAAAGAATAAAATTATATTTCTGTGTGACAGATGTGGCATAGGAAGGAGGAGAGGAAAAAAATTGCCTTAAAATTGATGGAATACTCATAGACAATTGTTGTTTATTATATTTGTTGAATTAATAGTGACACTGTTTATGTATGGGATGCCTCATATTGTTGTTTATGTTTTTCGTTCCTCAGATTGAAAACTTATAACTTATAATGTATTTGTCTCTGCTTCAAAGACTACAATGTGTTCATGAAAGAATTAAATTCATGTTGTGACGAAATTGTTTTCACTGTCCCTTTTATTTCACCATGTGTTGTTGTTCTTTTTCAACATGAGAATGAGTGGCCCATTTTATTTTACTCTGAAAAGAGAGGAGTGCAGATTTGTTATTGAGCATAACAGCTGTGCAGAGAATTTGTGTGACGGATTTTGTGAATGAGAGGGAAGTTACTTGCATTTGCTTCTCCTTGATGTCAGGAGAAGAAAAGAGTGTGCTAATCTGCAAGTCATTTATAGATTTACTTCTAGGTAGCTTGAGGACAAGGATTGGCAAGAAGAACATTTTCTTTTTGCCAATTTTTGACTTTGCTTTAAGCCTTGCTGTGACCGCGCAGTTTCTCTGTGGTTTTTATAATATTGCGGACAATGGTGTATAGTTTCTGATCTTTCAACAGATTGTGTACACATTCCAGAATGATTAAAAAAAAACAAGAAAAAAGATACAACTTTGCTGGATGACCCTTATTAGAACTGATGACAAAGAAACAAATTTGATAAAAACATAAATTGCCCTTATCAGTGACCTAAATAATTGTAACAAACATCTACACTGTACATGTATATTGAAACCATAAACATGATTACTTAAGTGTATTATACATTGTAGTATACAATTGGCATTTAAGGAATGTGCCACAAGATTTATTTGCCACTCAGACATTGGTGGAAATGCAAATGACTTCACAACCAAATCTAGACACAAGGTTACACATATAATGTGAGACTGGAGCTGCGACATGTATCTATCAGGTCGTACATTCGGAGATCGTCTGGGACGATTAAATATTCCATACAGCGGTCTAAATGTGGCATCCGTGGCACATTAAAATCTTGAAAAAGATATGGATTCATTTACCAAATCAGGAGATTTTTTTCAGAAGAGATCTAGAAAAAGAAAATACAGTTTTACTTCATGAAATTGAAAATGACAACGAGAACATTTATAAAATGTAAACAGTCAGTTTTTTGTTTTTTTTGTTGTAGTGTATATTTCATTTCAGCCTCAACAACAGACAGCAAACACAATATAAATTTTTTATTGGATATCTAAGGCAGTTTCCTCCCCAGTAATGACACAAAAAACCGAACGGTGTGTCCATGAATTCTATCATCAAAATCGTGCGAGGGCATCCCAGTATTTCATAATATAACTGCAAGCACAATGGACATGTAGTGCAGTTAACTGATTCACTCCCAGCTACTTTCTTTCGAAGAACAAGAGTTCTCATGCTGCCCTCTTTGAAGGGCAGTGACTGGTGATATGGATACCAGTGTATAGGAGATTTTTTTAAAATATGGTTAAATACCAATTATGGATATTTCAACAAAGAGTTTGTTACTTGAAATGGGTATTTTTTTTTTCAGATGAACTGCTCAGAGCGGCCCATGGCAGTTAGTCTTTTAAATGGTTAAGCATTCTAAAGATGGTAAATCAAAACGAAATAAATGGACTTTTGAATGAAAAGTCACCTTTAGCTCCAAATTTTTCTATAAAAAGATCATGTTATGAAAAATAAGTGCCGATGAGGATATCATAATTGATCTACCAGCCTTAGCCACGCATTCTAGATCCACCAGCCATATTTGCAGAAGGAAACCCTCCAGATGACATTCCACCAAAACCCCGCAGTCCTGAGCCTAATCCACGCATTCCACCCATACCCATCATTGAGGGCATGCCACCCATCATAGATGGCATTCCTCGAGACATCATTCCTGGGAATCCCATTCCACCAAAGCCCATGGAAGACATTCCTCCAGACATTGAACCTCTGTTCGCATTGGACCTCATAAAAGGATTCATGGATGATTTCATTGATGAAAAAGGATTCATCATTCCATTTCCAGAAAGCCCAAATCTGGAATTAGAGTTACTGGTCATACTGTTAGAGAAAGGATTCATCCCGAAGCCCATACCTTGACCATTGCCAAAACCAGAGGAGCCAAACCGGTTGGACATACCTTGCATCATGTTATTCATCATGGGCCTTCCTTGCATTCCAAATTGTCCAGACATCATCCTTTGCTGGTTGCCAAACTGACTACCAAATTGGTTGGACTGCTGGTTGAACATAGGTCCACCTCCCATCATAGCATTACCTCCCCTCACAGAATTACCTCCCTTCATAGGATTACTTCCCGTCATAGGATTACCTCCCCTCATAGGATTACCTCCCATCATAGGATTACTTCCCATCATAGGATTCCTTTGTTGTCCAAAATTCATCTGCTGACTTCCGGGAAATCCTGAAGGGCCCATTGGCTGTTGTCCAAATTGGCTTTGCATGGAAGGCACCCCAAAAGAATTCATATTATTTTGAGCATCAAAGGGACTCTGACCGTTTGATCCCATGGGAGACCCGGATGGCCCCCTTGGTGGAAAAGAGCTCGGTGGGGTATCAAAACCTCCACTGCCAGGACCCCTGAAAGGAGAACCTGATGATGATGGCTGTGCACCGCCTTGAATGGGAAATGGGGCACTATGAGATCTTTCCGCTGCTGAGCCTGCTCCTTGACCTTGATTCCCTGCTCCAGGTGGTGGAAAGCCGGTGCGTTGACCGAATGGTTGCCTTTGCTGCTGGCCCATCATGGGTGCACCACCAAATTGTGGCTGTCCCTGCTGCCTGGGGTTAAAAGAACCACCCATCATGGGGTTGTTGTTGCCTCCATTTTGCATGAATGAGTTGCCAGATGTTGGCATCCTGCCATTGCCCATTGACATCTGAGGCATTCCCATCGAGCCTTGCTGACGCATCGCCATGTTCCCCTGGGGAGGCATCCCTCTGTTATTCTGTGGGAATGCCTCCATGTTACCTTGCGGTGGCATTTGCATGTTGCCCTGTGGTCCCATTCCCATGTTACTCCGAGGGGGCATTGACCCACCCATTGGATTCATCATTGGAGACCCCATTGGTCTGGGACCATTTTCATTGGACATCATGTTACGATTTCCAGGCCCCGCTGAAGATGGTTCTTGTGGACGGGTACTTATGAATGGAAGCCTGGATGAAGGAGTGTCAGGTTTATCTGACTGTCGCTTTACTCGTTCATTGACCGCTGCGATATTTATGTCTAGCTCACCCTCTTTCCCCTTCACTGTTGCTGTTGCCGTTGTGTGATCGGGTTTGATGGGAGTTATTCCCGAACCTTCATGGATTGGTGTGGTTTTGTTTTCAAGCGACAGAATTATTTCTTCTTGGCCTGAAGTAACCATGCCCCCATTTTCTTCAGTTGAATTTGCTTGAGAATTGTCTGTGATGTTTAAAGAGTTTGCTAAACTTTCATCTAACTGAGCCATAGGAGTAGATTTACGGACATCATTTGGTACTTTCGTACTATTGATTGTAGCGTGATCCCTGTCTGTATCATTTACGCCAACTACGCCTGTGTCTGATATTTTCATTAACACAGCAGCTAAACCCACTGCGTCAATGGAAAGGGTGTCTTTCCTTGGAGAGTCATTCAAAACCGTCGATGAAGGTAGAGGCTTTGTCGTTGTTTCAGGTTCTGGAGTCGTACTTTCCCCAGCGAGCTGACTGCTGGCATCAAGGCCATCCTTTGCTACCTCGGTCTTTTCGTCTGAGGGACCAGTCACAACATTAAATGGAGGAATCATCTCCTCAAAGGATTCTTTATCCGTGATATTCGATCTGGTTTCATCAATGTCATCAAGATGTGGGTTATTTTTATTACTGCTGAATGTGGACTTAATGAACGGCCTGGTGGATATTTCTGTCATCGATATGTCTACATTCACATCAGTCTCATTCTGTACATGACCTTTGGCTTTGTTTACTGGTTCTATATCTTTTATGACGTTTTCCTTTATTCTCTTGATTTCTGGCTTGTCTTCTTTATGTTCAATAAACTTGCCAAATCCATCCTTTGCCAATTCATTCATACTGTCTTGCTCCTCGCCACTCGGTTTTAAAGCAGATATGAAAAGACTCTGGCCACCACGTTGTGATTTCCCTACAGCATTGTCACCATCACCGCTTTTCATAAAATTGGTCTTTCTGACAAACTCTACTCTGTTTCGTGGAAAATCATCTCCACCACTTCTCCAGAAAGCAATTCCTCTGTTCCTACGTCTGTCATGACCGGGAGATCGTAAACCCGGAAGGAGGTGGCTGGTCGAGGGTTGGGCATTGAATGGCGCAAACGGATCATCTAGATCAATGTTGTAGCCCAGTGCCTGTCTGCTAGTGAAGCCTTTCTCAAACTGAGTCAGGGTTGCTTGTACGCTGCCTATCAAATCGCGGAAAATAGCATCTATATCAAGGACATTGTCACCTGAAAGAAAAAAAAAAGGCAGGGAAGGGGGTCAATTGTGCAGCAAAAAACAAGTCTCGGGAGCTTCCGGTGGAAAAATGCATCAATTTCGCTCGCGTCGCATTTTGCATTTCTCTTACATTGTCTGTTGGCGTTATGCAAACATAATATAATATTAATCTGTAAGGGTGATGAAAAAAAAAAGTTTCACTGTGTCCTGTTAAAATCTGGGTATAAGTGTACTGTATGTAATGCAACCAAGCATCCATGTACATTTTGTTGTTGTTGTTCATCATCATGCCCGCACTAGTACATGTATAGGTATCCTCGTTTGCTACCATTGACGCAAAGGACAGGTTAACAAGTTTTCTACCTTGACACATTTTATATTGAATTAATGTCTAACTCTAACAGGTAAAACCCAAGCTTGTTCTGATCCTTTAGACATGTATGGAGCTTTATTTAATACAAAACACAACACTTTCTGTTCGTTAAGTACTATTAAAAGAGGACAAGTGCACATTTTGTATATAATTAGAGCAAAACAATGCTTTATCATTTTGCCACTGCATTCATTGTACAGTCACGGTGCATTATACACATGTACTAGTATTACCCTAGTTTCTTCAAAAGCTTCTCCTCTCTCGACCCCTGCTTTAAAT